>JAHIAM010015480.1:0-11657 GCA_021605205.1 Aegilops longissima | reverse complement strand
TGAACAACAAAGGGAAAGATACAAGGTAAGGTTCATCTCCAAGAGGAGGTCTTGATGATATCCTAGACGGATCTTCCCAAGGGGGTCTTGATGATATCCCGCAGGATCTTCTCACATGGAGGTCTTGAACTCCATGGGAGTGGTAGTCTCTCTCTCTCAAGAGTAGAGGTAGGAGCAAAGCTCACCTAAGAATGAGCTATCATATTTGCTAACCCTAGAAAGGAAGTGGAGGTGGTCTATTTATAGTCTAAGCCACGAAGGGGTAAGTGGGAGAGGTTACAAGGCCAAGGTCTGCACAAGATAGGCGTAGGCGGTAGTACGGGCTCATGGCCGGTAGGTACCGCTTGAGCGGTAGTACCGCTTGGAGGGGCGGTAGTACCGCTTGGGTGACCTTAGCGGTAGTACCGCTTGGAGTGGGCAGTAGTACCGCTGCCTCGGAGCGCCGTGTTCTCTTCCTCCTTCTCTTCCATGCTTCCTCGCAGATGGTGTAGTCGTTCTTGGCGCTTGCACTCCTCCTCGACATCCGTGAAGCTCCGACAATAGTTATGCATGCACACGGGAGAAGTGTCAAGTAGTATACCATCCTCGAAGGGTCAAGTGAACACGTGTAAGGAGAAGATTCACCTTTATGTATGAGAAGTAGAGGTTGCACGTGTCACTTGCCAAACGGACTCTTGACATGGTGATGACCGTAGATGCTCCGCATCATCTGTGGTAGGCCCAGCAGTGTACTCTTGGCGATAGTGGTGGTTGTGCCTCGCTTTCTTGTATCACGGTTGGAGGTGGCAGCCACGGAGGTGCCGTGTAGTAGAACGGTGGAAGTAGATGATGCACGGGTGTCCATGATGAAGGTCGACCTGCAGAAAAGTTAGTCCGCGCCAAGGCCTGTCGATCCTGCACTTCACGTTCAGCTTTACAAGCAAGATGGAATAATCGAGGATATTATTATAATCCTTGTAGTCTAGAATGGTCTCAATCTCTATTTAATCCACCCGTAAAACGTGCAAGCATAGCTTCATTCTCCTCAACAATACCACATCTAATCAAGCCAGTTTGTAATTCCTGATAATATTCTTCTACCGAATTTTTTCCTTGTCTTAAGCGCTGCAATTTTTGAAGTAATTCACGCTGATAATATGGTGGAACCCAACGAGTACGCATAGCAGTTTTCAAAGCAGCCCAAGTAGCTGGAACAGGATATAATCTACAATGTTCGGACCACCAAACACATGCAAAGCTAGTGAAAGCACAAACAGCAGCAGGAACACGCTCTCCTCGGATATTGTAAACATGTAAATCGTTGTTCAGTTTCTAACTCCCAAGTAAGATATATATCAGGAACATATCTACCCTCAAATGGTGGAATATTCAATTTCAGTTTAGGGAGATGGTCATGATCTCGCACCAAGGGGAGCCCTAACATTGCCATTATTTGCATGTGGACGACCTGGTGGTTGTGGTGCTGGTGGTTGCACGTAGTTCGATGTTGATCAACCTCATCCTCGTAAGCTCTCACATAATCATCCTCCCCCCGCAGCAGCAGGAGCCATGTATATCAACAAAGAAAGCACCAAAGAGCTTGGCGGCTGAAGAGGGACACGGGAAGCTCGGCGGAGGGCTGTTTCGCGATGTGGAGGTAGTCCGTGTTGTTGTAGTAGAGGTGCGTTAGGTGCAGCGGTGGTGGTGGTGGTAGACGCCATGAGCAATTCATTAAACTTGTCATCGAGCTTTGTTTCAACGCCTTCTCAATGCCATCTATCTTCTCCATGGCCTCTTCAAATCTATTTAGCACATCGTCCACCTGCCCACTCATCATTTGTTGAAACTTATCATGTAGCGCTTTGTTTGTCATGTTCTCCCGATCAGTCTCGCTGGCTTGTGATCCTGCCATGGTTAGCAGAATAGAAACACACAAGAATATGATTCGACAGACTACTAGGAAGTGGTGGTGGTGGTGTGGTGGACAAATCACTAATCCGTCAGGCAAATCTCAAATTCTTACAGCCTACCAAGAAGAAAGGTGATCGGCAACCGATGTAGTCAAAACTCTCAAAGCTTGGATAGAGCGATTACTGTGGAGAGTCAAACGACGATGTAGATGTATGTGGAGCTGGGAAGGCTTATAATATGGTAGCCAAAAGGTTAGCAATAATCAATTCAGAGATGCAAAGTTGAATAAACGCCAACGACGCCAGATCAGGTCTGGTCCTAGGCTAGACCGTGCTAGAGACGCGAGCCTAGAACACTAACAAAATCACGGCGCTGCACGGAAACAACGGAAAAGCACACTCTGGAAAAAAAATTTCGCTTTTTTTTTTGCGCTGCTTTTTTTTTTGCGCTGCTTTTTTTTTTTTGAAAAATCACTATAATGGCGAGTGTCTCAAAACTCTTCCAGTGTCAAACCGACAGATGGGCACGAAATTTTTTCGACCAAAATTTTTTTTTTTTCGATTGCCTTGACCCAAAACCTGAAGCGGGTCAAAAAAACTTTCTATAACGGCGATCGCCTCAATCCACTTAGAAACACCTAAAAATAGGATAGCTGTAAAATTTTTTAACAAGTGCGTTGAAAATTTTGGGCCTAAACGAGGGTGGTTTCCAAACCTACATGAGCAAGGAAACACGAATCGGAATTTAGATGGATCTCGAAAACAAACCTAATTTGAGAAGAACTCGGATTGGCGGTGGATATATGGTGGTGGTATATGGCAGCGGTGGTGGTATATGGTAGCGGTGGTGGTATATGGATATGGATTGGTGGTGGTATATGGATACGGATTGGTGGTGGTATATGGATACGGATTCAGAGCGGTGGCGGATAAGCAATGGTGGTAGATGGCAAGGCGATGATGATGGTGCTGGCGGCGGCGTGACAACTTATGACCGAACTCAAACTCTAAAAGACTAGACTCTAAGACCAGCAACTTGACACGACGATGCAACCGCAAATTCAACAAAGCAAAACCCTAAAAAGATTATGCAAAGGCTCGATTGGTTCGGATATGATGAACTAACCCTAATTTTTTTTTGTGGCTCTTTCGTGGACTTTAGGTATGAAGAACAGACTCGATCTAATCTCGAAAAACTGTAAAATCTCACCGAGCAACCTTGAAAATCTGATACCACTTGATAGAGGCAAAGGTGTCCCGATGTTTCGATGAGATGGTGGCTATCGCTTCGTGGGAGTCGACCTTGACGATCCGACTACTTAACGTCGCGAGGACGTCGCGCTTTAGCAATCGCTAAACCAACTTCCGAGGGTTATTGACCACGCCGGAGCACGATCAACCTGACCACGAGGGCCTGCTTCCTGCGAGCAAACGAAGAACAAGCAAGAAACTGAGATTGCAATCTGGATATTGCGAATATAAGATGAAAGCTTTATTGATCAAGGTGGGGTTCTGTGACGCCTTTGTCTGGTCGTTGAACACAAACGGAGTACACGAAGTTGCAGCTATGGCGAACTTTTAATCTAAACAAAACCCAAGGTCTAAACGGTGCCCTAAGGGCTGTATATATGGAGGAAGAGGGGGGAATTTCGTGGCCCTTGGTGGAGGGGTCCGAAATCAACCCTAACTCTTGTTTCCCCACACATACGGACTCTAAAAACAGCCTATACTTAAGTATTTCGAAATTACATGGGCCTGGCCCACTAATAAGGTGACGCAGAGACCTAGAATAGCCTCGGACGACATTTATGAAGTAGCATCTTGTATTTTTCGTCCAAGGCTTCATGCACCCATTATGGTGGCTTCAAAGTCCTGAAATCATCACTTGTAAATCCGTTTGTTCCCTTTGCATGGCATTATCTCCATGCTTGTTCTTGCTCCAATGTCCATCCTTCTCCAAGCTAGGGCCTTCATTTGTAAGCAAAACAAATGTATCCAATTTAGGCAGCATCATATTCTCATGAACATTAGAATCATTACCAAGAAACGAAAGTACGATAATTTAATTGGCGCATGAGCTCTAGTAATTGGTCCAAGATATGTAGCAAAGAGGGGTTGTGGGTGTAACAATGGTATTGATGTCCTCATCAGTTTTTGTTTCTCCATCCTTGCACACAAGGACAAAGTGCATCACACTCGGTGGGTGCTCACACACTTCTCTCATCTCACTTTTGGTGGCAAATAGAATGAGGTTTTTCTCTCTAGGCGAAGAGTCTCTCAAATTTGGCTTGTGGCTCTCACTCACTTTTGGGTGGATCACTTTCTCACTCTTTTCTCTATGATGTGTGGCTTGCTTGTCGGCTATCACTTGACTAGGAGACATAGGTCGTAGCACATACTCCTTCCTTTCATCTTGAAGCTATAGTGATTGGTTCGCCCATTGTGGATGACACCACGGTCGAATTGCCATGGTCGACCAAGAAGGAGGTGGCAAGCGGTCATTGGGACCACATCACACTCCAAAGTGTCTTCATAAGCACCAATTTTGAAGGAGACTTGGACCGTATGTCGACTCAGATAGTGCCGAGTCACTTAGCCATTGAACCTTGTAGGGTGTGGGTGCTTCCTCTTGACCAATTGTAGCTTGGAGCATAGTTCTTCACTTGCCAAGTTGTGGCAACTACCTCCATCGATGATGACCTTGATGGACCGTCCCATTGATGCCGGCTTTTGTGTGAAAGATGTGGCATCGTTGGTCTTCTTCTTGTTGATGTTGAAGAGTCAAGACCTTGGAGACAACGAGAGCGGGCTCGAATCCTCATCACAAAAGACTTGATCATCTTCATCTTCATTCACTTGCGGTGCATGGCCACTTGCTCAAGGGCTTCCATTTCCTCTTCACTCATGGAGTCATATGTGCCATCGTCGTTGAGGATCATGGTGCGCTTGTTGGTGCATTCAGATGACTTGTGGCCTCGGCCGCCGCAAGTGAAACACTTGAAGGAGCTTGTCTTGATAGTCTCATCGGTCGGAGTAGAGGATGAAGCACGCGGCTTGAGGTTGCTTGTAGTAGGAGGAGGACGACTTGAACTTGTCGATGTCTTCTTGTAACTTGACTTGTCGTCGTTTCTTGAAGGAAGCTTGGTTGGTGTAGATGTTGGAGGAGTCGTTGAAGCTTGGTTGTTGGAGAAGCCGTAGGTCTTGGATGAGTACTTGGCATACTTGAAGTCATCTTGTACTTGGCGTTCCGCCTTTGTAGCTTGATGTACGAGCTCAATGAGGGATGAGTATGGTTGGAAGTAGGCGATCTTCTTGATGGGATGATTGAGTCCGTTCAAGAAACGTGCCATATTTTGCTCATCATCTTCCTTGACATTGGCTCGAATCATGGCTATCTCCATCTCCTTGTAGTATTCTTCAACGCTCTTTGTTCCTTGCTTGAGTAGTTGGAGTTTCTTGAAGAGGTCGCGGTTGTAGTAGGTTGGCACAAAACGTGCTCGCATGACATCCTTCATTTGAGCCCAAGTGGTGATTGGAGGTTCACCTCTTGCTTGTCGTCGCTCAATGATTTGTTCCCACCATATGAGCACATAATCTTGGAACTCAAGTGATGCCATAGCGATTTTCTTCGCTTCATCGTAGTTGTGCAAGCGGAAGATTTTGTCAACCTTCAATGCCCATGAGAGGTAGTCTTCGGGGTCATTGCTTCCATTGAACTTTGGCATGGTGAATTTTAGCTTGCCGAAGCGTTGCTCTTCATTGTGTTGTTGGCGATGTTGATGATGACGCCCTTGACGTGGAATGTACTGCCTTCATGTTGCTCTTGGCGCGGAGGAAGACCATGATCAACTTGCTCTTGTTGAACTTGATGTTGAGGTGGAGCTTGACGAGCTTGTGGAGGAGCTTGAGGAACTTGACGTTGTACATGAGGTTGGTAGTTCCTCTCTTGGATTTCTTCTCAAGGGCTTCCTCTTGATTGCGCCTGCTCGCGATTGCGGTAGGCGAAGGCTCGACTTGATTCTTGAAGGGCACGTTATGCCTCAAGAGCTTGCGCTTCACGTTGTTGTTGTTGAAGACGTTGAGCCTTGGCGCCTTGTTCGCCTTGGTGACGACGCGCTCTTTCTTCCTCTTGTTGGCGCATTTAAGACGTTGTCGTTCTTGGGCTTGAGCAAAAGCCTCTTGGTTTGATTGAGGACGAGGAACTTGATCATCAACTTGCTCTTGTGAATGCTTGTCATGTAGCGGGTTGCGAGATGCATGACGGTCTTGGCGCTGCTCGTCGAAGAGTGTTCGATGACGGTGTACTTGAGTCGTAGAAGGTGTCGCTCGGAATGTCGACTCGAGCGGCTCCGCCTTGATGATGAAGAAGTGGAATGATGTCGTGTTCTCATCAACGCGCGGATCTCGTCCATTCTTGCATCGTTTTCTTCCTTGTGAGCCTCGAACTTGTTGTCGAAGTAGTCTCTTGTACGCTGCTCGGAGAGTCGCAAGTCGGTGGCGAGGTTGTCGATGCGGTCGCCATTGCTTGTTGTTCTTGGTGCAGCGCTCACAGTGCACCAAAGAGGTGGCTCTTGGTGACGTATGAGGACATGTCGTCGTCTTTCTCAATGAAGAGTGGGTTGGTGACTAACTTGGCCTATCCATCATTCCAAACAAGATGTGAGTGGTAGAACGAAAAGAACTTATACCAATGTACCTTTGACCGATGTTGAAAATGAATCAAGTTCACTCAAATGCGGACAATGAAATAGCACTCTTGGTACCGATTCTTGTCGGTTCTCACACCTACACAAATAAAAGCTTATGGTGGAGCTCGGTTAGGATGGTGGCACAAAATTTGATGCAATTGTAAGTGAGACTCAATAAAGTTGAAAAAGATTCGCAAATTCGCAAATGTAACAAGTAGACCAAGCAAGTAGTGGTACACGGAACACACACGCAAAATAGATAAGTGGGATTGTGCAAACCAAAAGTGAGCCAAAATGTGGAAACCACGAGAATGCTCTTGTTGCACAATACTAGAGAGACGCTAGCACGATTGCACAAAAGGCGGATACGCGAACTTGTGCACAACCTATTAGGCAAAAATGCAACGATCTCTATCCCAAGTATGCTATATGTATGATATTTCGTGCTATGATCCAAGATGATCGGATATGACAATCTTAATGTTGTATGATGCTATGGTTCTTGCTTATAAGCTCTTTGCTTATCTTTCCTCTTTGCTTAAAAGCTTGGGTGGCTCTTTCACTTTTGAGCTCTTTTCTTATGCAAACTTCACGAACCAAGATAGCAATTGTGTATGCTATGACAACATTGTGACACACAAGTTGATCTCAAGATATGCACCACTATGGTATGCTATGTATGCTATGGAGTATGATCACTAAGGTGCACAAGTCACGCTGCCGCAATACTCAATGGCTAGTCTCGATGGGTAAGCAACGCAAAAGTAAGGCTATGTGGTTATCAATGCAATTGCGAGAGATAACAAAGATGTCGCCGAGGTTACCGTCCTTGACGATGATGAGTCCTTGTCAAGATGAGCGGTGGTGATGTTGACGCCGAACCGCACCTATATAGCCGAAACACAATAGGACACGGAACCACAACTCAAATTCTCAAAGACCAAAAGCGAAAATGTGGTAGCGGAAAGTGGAGGTGGTATAGCGGATGATGTGGTTTAAGCCCTAGGCAAAGATGCCGATGTTCGGAAAATTTGATGGTGTCAAAAGGTGGTGAAACCAAGGTGAGGACCTCGGCACGCCGATAGCTTCAAACGAGCCAAAGAACACTCAAATCGGAGTTCGGAGTGAAAAGTTATGATGAAAATGGTGAAAGCCCAAGGTCAATCGCCAGGGCGGTAGTACTCACTGGGAGGGCGGTAGTACCGCCGTGTCGGGATTTTTGACTATTTCGCTGAACGGGGCTGGCGGTAGTGTCGTACTCAGCGGTAGTACTGCTAGGAGGGCGGTAGTACCGCTCTCAGCCCGTAGTACCGCTTAGGAGGGCGGTAGTACCGCTGTGTCGGGATTTTCTCGATTGTTCGAACGGTTCTTGCGATTTTGGGGTGGAAATGGGTGATTTCGGGTCAAAATTGATGGATTTTGTGGATGGAAAGAGGTGAAACTTGGGGAGATGCTAGATCGACTGAAACCAAGCAAATCCACGGATCAAAATCAACAAAATTTCATCACACTAACAAATCACAAAAAAATTGGGGCTATTTTTGTGGGGAATTTTCGGAATTAGGACAAAAACAACAAAATCAAGCTAGAAAAAGAGGGGTAGGGGCTCCAATAACGTGATCAACGTGGCTCATGATACCATGATGATGTAGGGCGGAACCCTACGTGGGCGATCTTTCACGTTGGAGCGGATCCTACGGGGAAATCACGAAGAACGAGTGGAAGAACACGAGGAAATCACGGGGAGGAACAAGGGACAACACTCAACCGACAAGAAAACAATCACACAAGTGCTAGATTATCAAACACATAGAGTGGCACAAGGTTCAAGATCAACAAAGGTAAGGATACACGAGTAGCCGTTCTTCTCCGCGAGGAGGTCTTGATGGGGTCCGCCCTAGAAGGGGGTCTTGGATCCGCGTGGGGATCTTCTCCGTAGAGGTCCTGATCTCCGAGGAGAAGTAGCCACGGGGATGAGCAAAGGCTCTCACACCGAAATATGAGCATGTGTCTACTCGAGCGGCTCCGTCTTGATGATGAAGATGTTGAATGATGCCGGTTTCTCATCAACGCGCGGATCTCGTCCATTCTTGCATCATTCTCTTGCTTGTGAGCCACAAACTTGTTGTCGAAGTAGTCTCTTGTGCGTTGCTCGGAGAGTCGCAAGTCGGTGGCGAGGTTTTCTATGCGGTCGCTCATTGCTTGTTGTTCTTGGTGCAACGCTCGTTGTGCACCAAAGAGGTGGCTCTTGGTGACGTATGAAGACATGTCGTCGTCTTGCTCGATGAAGAGTGGGTTGGTAGAAGAACTTGGCCTATCCATCATTCCAAGCAAGATGTGAGTGGTAGAACGGAAAAGAACGTATACCAATGCACCTTTGACCGATGTTGAAAATGAATCAAGTTCACTCAAATGTGGACAATGAAATAGCACTCTTGGTACCGATTCTTGTCGGTTCTCACACCTACACAAATAAAAGCTTATGGTGGAGCTCGGTTAGGATGGTGTCACAAAATTTGATGCAATTGTAAGTGAGACTCAATAAAGTTGGAAATGATTCACAAATTTGCAAATGCAACAAGTAGACCAATAGCAAGATATGGTACACGGAAACACACGCGCAAATAGATAATATGGGGTTATGCAACCAAGGATGAGCCAAAATGTGGAATTCACCGAGATGCTCTTATTGCACAACACTAGAGAGACGCTAGCACGATTGCACAATAGGCGGATACAAACTTGTGCACAACCTACTAAGCAAAAAAAATGCAACGACTTCTATCCCAAGTATGCCGTATGTATGGTGTGTCGATGTGTTGATCCAAGATGATCAAGTATGACAATCTTAATGTTTTATGATGCTATGGTTCTTGCTCATAAGCTCTTTGCTTATCTTTCTTTCTTTGCTTAAAAGCTTGATTGGCTCTTTATCTTTTGAGCTCTTTTTCTCATGCAAAACTTCACGAACCAAGATAGCAATTGTGTATTCTATGACAACTTTGTGACACACAAGTTGATGCGAAGGTATGCACCACTTTGGTATGGTATGTATGCTATGGTGTATGATCACTAATGTGCACAAGTCATGTTGCCGGCAATACTCAATGGCTAGTCTCGATGGGTAAGCAACGCAAAAGATGGGCTATGATGGTTATCAATGCAATTGCAAGTAATGACGAAGGTGTCGGATTTATGTTACCGTCCTTGGCGAAGATGAGCGGTGGTGATGTTGATGTTGAACCGTACCTAGATAGCCGAAACACAAAAGGATACGGAAAACCCCAACTCAAAATCTCAAGGCAAAAGTTGGCAACATTGTCGGAATTGGTAGTGGGGAAGGCTATGGTGGTGTTATTTGGAGGTGGTGGAGGTGTATGTGATGAGGACATCAATACCATTGTTACTCCCACAGCCCCTGCTGCTATACATACTGGACCAATTACTAGAGCTCGCGCACGCCAATTGAATTATCAGGTACTTTCGTTTCTTGGTAACGATTCCAATGTTCATGAGAATATGATGCTGCCTAAATTGGATACATTTGTTTTGCTTACAAATGAAGGGCCTACCATGGACAAGAAAGATGAACCTTTGAGCAAGTTCAAGCATGGAGATGTTGGCATGCGCAAGGAGAACAAGAACGGAGTTACAAGTGATGATTCCAGGACTTTGAAGCCACCCTAATGAGTGCATGAGGCCTTGGACGAAATATACAAGATGCCACTTCATAATATTCGTCCATAGGCTATTCTAGGTGCTGCGTCACCTTATTATTGGGCCAGCCCATGTAATTTCGAAATACTTAAGTATAGGCTGTTTTAGAGTCCGTATGTGGGGAAACAAGAGTTAGGGTTGATTTGGACCCTCCACCAAGGGCCACGAAATTCCCCCTCTTCCTCCATATATACAGCCCTTAGGGCACCGCTTAGACCTTGGGTTTTGTTTAGATTAAAAGTTCGCCATAGCTGCAACTTCGCTGCATTTCGCTTGTGTTCAACGACTGCATAAAGCGCCACGTAACCCCACCTTGATCAATAAAGCTTTCATCTTATATTCGCAATATCCAGATTGCAATCTCAGTTTCTTGCTTGTTCTTCGCTTGCTCGCAGGAAATGACCTCGTGGTCGTTGATCGTGTTCTGCGTGGTCAATAACCTCTCGGAGTTGGTTTAGCGATTGCTAAGGCGCGACGCCCTCGCACGCTCGTAGTCGGATCGTCAAAGTCAACTTCCTCCCAGCGAAAACCAACATCTCATCGAAGACGGACACCTTTGCCTCTATCAAGTGGTATCAGATTTTCAGGTTGCTCGGTGAGATTTTACAGCTTTTCGTAGATTAGATCGAGTCTGTTCTTCATACCTAAAGTCCACGAAAAAGCCACAAAAAAAATTAGGGTTAGTTCATCATCCGAACCAATCTGAGCCATTGCATAATCTTTTTAGGGTTTTGCTTTGTTGAATTTGGCGTTTGCATCGCCGTGTCAAGTTGCTGGTCTTAGAGTCTAGTCTTTAGAGTTTCGAGTTCGGTCATAAGTTGTCACGCCGCCAAGCACCATCATCATCGCCTTGCCATCTACCACCCATCTTATCCGCCACCGCTCTGAATCCGTATCCATATACCACCACCAATCCGTATCCATATACCACCACCAATCCGTATCCAAATACCACCACCAATCCGTATCCATATACCACCACCGCTACCATATACCACCACCGCTGCCATATAACACCACCATATATCCACCACCAATCCGAGTTCTTCTCATATTAGGTTTGTTTTCGAGATCCATCTAAATTCGGATTCGTGTTTCCTTGCGTATGAGGTTTCGAAAAAAAGAGTCCGGAAACCACCTCCGTTTAGGCCCAAAATTTTCCGAAAACGCACTTGTCGAAAAAAATTTTCGCTATCCTATTTTTAGGTGTTTCTAAGTGTATTGAGACACTCGCCGTTATAGAAAGTTTTTTGACCCGTTTCAGTTTTTGGGTCCGGCAATAAAAAAAAATATTTTTTTGGTCGAAAAATTTCGTGCCCATCCTGTCGGGCTTTGACACTGGAAGAGTTTTGAGACACTCGCC
>JAHIAM010015477.1:0-17384 GCA_021605205.1 Aegilops longissima | reverse complement strand
ACATCGGGCCGATAGGCTACACGGGCCGAGTCGAAGAATTTCCTACCACCAAAACATTAGTCTCAAGGCGGGTGACCGAGGCCTATTTGGTGCTTCTCAATATTTGGGAGCGTACATTAACATTTTTTCTCTTGAATTGAACTTTCAGGATTTGTCAAACTTCACAAATCTTTACCTTGAAAATCCTAAAGCTAATTATTTTGGAATGGAGGGGGTACATTTGAATATACATTGTACACGAATATATAAAAAATTGCAACTTACCTCCCATGCATGGTTCCGATATAATCCCTTGGTTGCAAAAAAAGTTAGATATGGATGAATATATATAGCATGTTCAAACTCACAACAAAGATTGATGCCCCTTTACATCTGATATAAAATGCCATTATCTCGGTTCAAATAGATGAATGCACTTCCTATTAATTCAAATCTTCAAACCCCTTTATGTTGAATTACATGTATTTATTTGAGCTAGCAATTTGAATGTATCCATGCAAGTGACAAATGTATATAGTGCTTCACACTAACAACATGGAGGCACTAATTAATGTTTATATATGAATTACAAAAAATCCATTGCCTGATTTCAAACCCCTCCTTATGGATCGATAATATGAAATAAACACATGCACATGCTAGAATTCAATTGCAATTGAAGAAAGAGCCTACCCGATCGATATTAGTGATAGGGTGTTACAAAGTACACGTGAATACTGTGCATTTGCGGGAGATACTATCATAACTACCTCAAGCTTGTATAACATACTAAGGGCCTAGGGTTATAAACATATAAGTCCCTATCACGGGGATAGAGTCCTCGACTGTAGCTTTGTGTTGACGCCGAGTCCTCCACATGGGTTGATAACACGCCACTCCAACCTATATGTGGCGAGGATGGAACCACCCATGAGTCTTCATGTTACCCACCACAACTAGAAATGATGTGCCCACCACACCACAAATTTAATCGCCACTAAGAAAATAAGCATAAAAAGTACAACTATTAGCCATGATACCCTCCATATTTTGTTGATGAATTGACGGATTTGCATTTGATGCGTTTATATTTTGTTGACGACACTTACCATTGTATTTGGTAAAGACGATATTCACGGACTTTAATGCTTCATTCACCACATACATTTTGTTTTGGGGATGGTTAGAGGACGTGGTTTTCAGCCCACCAAGGTTAAAGTCCCGGTCGATTTATATTGTGTTAATTTCAGTATTTTCCGCATTAGCTCAAGGGAGGAGATGTTCCAACCACGAGGCCCTATGGTGACTTTTAAAATCTCAAGATCATATATGGCCCACTCCTCCGGTGCTCAAGCAGGGTTCCAGTTTTTATAGTTGTGGTGCCGAATATGAGCCCTTGCCTATACCGTGTTAAACAAATAATATCATGATTATACGGCACTATCTCACCGAACAACTTCAGATTTTGTTGATGACACAACATACCAAACGTTCCACGCGCAACTAGTGTTGCACCATCGGGGCGAACCTCCCACCTATCAACCCGATATGAAAGAAAGAAATTAGTTTGAGTCGTTGTTAATAAAATAGGAGTACATTTAGGTGAATACGCACCGCTCACCATAACCGAATTTGTTGATAACACACAATACCACCAAACGGTCCACATTCAGCAGGGACATTACCATAGGGCCCACCCCCAAGATATGGGTGAAATGGTAAAAATTAGTGGTCGGTGGGTATTCAAGTCATGAGACCTCGGTTGGCCACCGTGGTTGGGGGGCGATTGGGCGGGGGTGGGGATCCGAAAAAGCTGGGGGGGGGGTTGAGGATGGCTGGGCGGCGGACCCGGGGTGGGGAGTGGTTTCAGGATGGGGGCCCCGGCGGGGGGCCCCGGTGGTTGGTCCCGGGGGTGGAGTTTGATGATGAACCGAGGCCCTTGATTTCGGATTCAACAGTGGAAAATCTAATGACCAGAGAAAAAGCAAGACCGACGTAGCCTCACCCTCGCATAAAGCACGCATGTAAGACACGGCTGTAGGCGAACACCGACATACACAGACGCATGATGGCGAAAACAAAAGCATACGCACTCACGAACACAGACGCACGCACCCATGCATGCAACATAAACGCACTTTGCACGCACGCAACACCGACGCCGCATGCACACGACACGAAAGGACACACGCCAACCATACGCATGCACCCTTTGTTAACACATGGATTGTTACGTATTAATCAATCTTTTCGGAAAGAAATTGATGTTTGCAGGGTCTTTTGAATCACAACGATCGAACGGGCTATCAACATAGTAGGCTTATTACATGAAAAAGATGACGCCACACTCAATGAACAATCATCGGTTTATGAAATGCCCGCTCGACCGCCCGGGCCCACCAAAGGTTCCTTCGCAGCGCTGCTGCGCGGTCACCGACATGCAGGCCATGCACCCAAAGAGCCCACACATCGCTGGAAGAACGACAGTGTCCTAGGCGAGTCGAGGGCGCCACTCAAGGCACGCCGCTGAACACGCCTCCGCGCGCATTCAAACGCCCATCAAACCCGCCTGTGGAAGCCGAGAAACCCACTCGACACACGTCTGCTCATGACCGGCCGGCGCAAACGCAACGCCGCCGAGCTCCTCCCGTCCGCCGCCTATCTAATCTCCTATTTAAACGAGGACAAACGCCGCCAAGAATCGCACACCTCCGCCTGCCCCTATCTCCTCCACCATTTTGTCCACTCTTACAATGGCTTACGAAGAGTAGTTATTCAAGATCCAAGTCGGCTAGGTAGCCCGCCGGATATGAGCTATGCAGCTCGCTGATCCACCTCCTCCTCGCTCGACGGCCGCTTGTCGCCCAAGCCGATGCACGGTTCAGAATCCCGCTTCCAGGCCAGCTCGACGAGGAGCAGCGACGGCGCTTGCCGTGCCCATGCCGCTGCCTCGCATCTGCCTCCCGCTTGCGGGCCGAGACTCCATGCCGGGCGCGCCATGCAAGCAGCGATGGCCGGTGCGCGGATAGCGACGAAGTCGGTGGCGCGCGCCGCCCGCCGCCATCATCGAGGATAAGTAGAACACGGAGGCCGCCGCTCGGGTCCCATGAAGTCCACCGCGAGGCGGCCGCGCATACAGCAGTGTGTCTTGCCGGATCCTTTGTTGCGAGGACCTTCGCCGACCGCATGGGCTCCACGGAAGAGGGAATGTTAGGATGAACTCGAGCCGGTGCCGCCATGGCGAAGTAGTGGCCGGTGATGAACTCGAACGTGCCGCCACCATCATCTTCGCACCAGCCAATGATATTAGTTGGGCAATCGGGAAGTGAGCCGCCCTTTGCTGAAGCATATACCGGGCTCCCGGTAGTCCGTGATCGTGTCCGGACATGAGGAACACAAATCGATCGCGGCTTACCATTTAGGCGAGGTATTATATACCTGCGGTTGCCGTAACTAACACCGCTGTAGTTCATTTGAATGTAATGAACTGGCCATGTTTGTATGAAAATCCGTATTTATATGATTTCCGCCGTTGTTTATATGAAATATTAGTTTGTCTACGTGTTTATGCGAATTTCATCCGCTGGTTGAGTTATCGCATAATGTGTGCGCTACGGTTGATGGCGAATTTGGTCGCCGGTCGGTCTGCGGCGTCTCGGCGGCGCTAGGGACAAAAACACAGCTCGGCGAAGTTCGCTCCAACGGCGCTACTGGAGGATGCATGACAGCATGAGCACCCGAGCCATTCTCGCTCATCGGTGGCAAAGGCACCGTGGACAAAAGGGTCACCAATATTTTGGCTACCCCGCAAGATCCAAACAGCCCCTCCCAACAGATTCAAATCCTCGCTCGCTGTGGAATTTTGCCATGCTTGTTTTCATGGACTATAAGATGCCGCATTGCACGGAACATCAAGATGCATTTTTACAAACTCCCCGCATGCATGCAAGGGATAATTAATGTCCTCCTTGCTAGTACCATGAGGCAAACACCATTAATATTGCATCGATTAGTGTTAGTGGCCTTGTATATCTCGAAATTGTAATTTTGATAGTGGCCCTTGTATATAAAAATGGAGGGGGAAAGATGAGAGATAAGGTGAGGAGGATGGGGATGGACAACACATTATGTCTAGGTTTGTATCTCTCTCACACACACCCACGTAGGTGGGGACGCACGAAGAGAAGAGGCGACGACGGTGCACGATTCTGCCTCTTTCCCAACCACACCCGCGGTACACGGTGGAGCCATTTCACAAAAGGCAGCCCACGTGGTAATTTGGCACGTGTAATGTTGTCCACTTGGTGGAGGGAGGATCATCTACCACGGTGAACAAACAAATTATGACTTGATGCGTTATGTTAAATTAAAAAAGAGGCGAACCATGTGGGGCCTACCTAGAGGCAAGGCTCTATACATTGGAGTACTTTGATGTGTCCGTCAACTCGCAGAACGAGGAGAAGCTTGCTTGTACGCTGTCTCCCGCCACGGGCACGGTGGCTCGCAGGATGACGTGAAGCTTGCTTAGCACGCCTGCCTCCCGCCACATCAGACGCCTTTACGCCTCCCTCGCCTCACGCGGGTGGCTCGCAAGACGAGGAGAAAATTTTACTACTCCTCCGCTTATTCTCGCTCCCTACTACGTACTTTGTTAGTACTCCTCCATTTACTTATACAAGGCCACTATAAAAAATACATTTTGCATCTATACAAGGCCACAAATAGTAATCGAGACAAAAGTTACTACTCCTCCTTTCCAGCTTTATGGCTCAATTTCAAAATCTCTCCAACCAAGGTAGACGGTGAGTGGTCGAATTAATTTCTTAGTTTGCACAAGTAATTAGTACGCTGCTTTTTCTCAAGAAGTTATGTTTATCGAGGCATTAATTAGAACGAATGCATGAATGACCACTAAATTTCCATGAACTTGTACATGCATTGGTTAGTTTCTCTTGACATCGCTATGCCGGTGATCTAACGCACCTCAAATCCAACATGCAATGGTACTACTACTAGTATAGTAGAATTGAGACTTATCAAACGGAAAACTAATGTTTTTTAGATGAGCCCTATAAACCCTAGTGGGTACGCATCTATAAAAACAAAATTTTCCAAAACTAAGTCGCCCTTTCATGAATTCTGTAGTATACCTCCGCCGACGCCCTTTCATGAATTTCAGATTTCGTCACGACATGTGGGACATATAGCAACCGGTCGACGTGTCAACCACCAAATAAAAGGCAGTAACAGGGGACGCACCCCACTGCATCGCCCAAAGAGTAGTAATGAGCAATGAGACGCCAAATCACAATGCCGCACCTTCCTAGACGCATTTAAACAACCATTATTTCACACTTCGTTCGCCATCATCTCAAACCACGCATTAGTATTGCTTCGCCTCAAGAGGGACACGCAGACGCTCTTGGTACATGTTGCTCTTCATCCAACCCTTGTAGATATTGAACAAAGGTAGCCATCCATTGCAGCGAGTGGATGTGGTCTATATCTAGTACATTCCGCGCCATGGATGACGATGAAACATATATGGAGGTTTCTCCAGCTTTACCGCATTAAGGATGAACCATGTCTCCGCCAGGGTCAGATTGAAGGCTCGATGAGAGGACACCACCGATTCTTCCGAGGTCAAAGGTGTTGCCTACAACGAGGCCTATCCGACGCAGACTTCTTTGTCGCTACTAAAGTCTACAAGAACGAATTTGACTAGGTTGCTCTCGAGGAAGTCCTTAAAACTCGGCACTCAACGCCGGCATGGCATATGTGGTAGACCAAGCATAAGTCATGCACGCAAACCGATCACGGCGGCTTCTTCCTCTCTTCGCCCTTAGATCCTTCTCTCGCCCCAGACGTGGTGTACTCAACATCTAGCCCACGACCCACTCATCATCTCGAGTCTTCAACATGCGCCTCGGCAGAAAGGCATCCTTTCACCGTCATGAAGAACGGGTGTAGATGACGCCGAACTCATCGCCGGTGATGGTTCTAACCTTGTAGTCACCGCCAATCGTGGAGATTTGGGACGCCATGGATTTGGGACGAGGGTTAGGATTAGTGGAACTGCCGAATGTGAATGGACGGACGACTAGGAGCGAACCGCCGAGTATTGAAGGACGGGGACAGTAGGAGCAAACGCCGCCAGTGAACGGCAGGGTAGTGGCTTTCATTCTCCCATGATACGGGCTTCCGAGAGCCCTTAAATCTGAGATCGAACGATTGCATGGCGTGATTCTAGACCTATGGGTGAATATCCTATCCCGGAGGGTTATTCTGCAAATTTTCAGCAACTTAGCATGCGACCGCTTGATTCAGATCCAAGGCTGCCAAAGAGTTCTGATCGTGGTCGCTACTTACCACGACCGCCACGCCGTCAGGCGGTCGCTTCCCTTGAGATTTAACATGGTGCGTTAGGCTATCTCGATGTTGGCATGTCATACATAGTCATCACTTAGTCACTCATACTACAACAAGGTTTTGGCTATAAGGTTGGCTATAAGTGTATTTATTTATATTACTTCTTTTTTTCAGATTTTCCATCCCATATATAGGAACATTTTTGACACTAGTGCAGTGCCAAAACGCTCTTATATTATGGGACACAGGAGTACTAGTATTTATTGCATTTGCCAAGGAGTGACCTCTTCCAATGAAATGGTGTTGCTAAGTTTGCTTCATTTAATTAGCTATAGACTCAAAATTGTCTTTTCACCTAGGTACACGCCTTAGCACCGCTTTGTTCCTTGGGTCACCAAACTAGTCTCTCTCTTCTGATTAACTTGCCACATCGACTTTATGCCTATGTGGCAAGCTTAAGCACCAGAGGAGAAAGTAAAAGTAAGTACAATAGTGTGTTTTACATGGCATTTTTGCATATGTGGAGGAAGAGAGGCAAGGAAAAGTGGAGAAGTGGGCTCATGCAAGAGCCAGCCTCTACTACATGGTGGAGCATTGGGAGAGGCACCTGATGGAGGTGGTCAGAATCGGGAGACTCACGCCGGTCGAAGGCCAGCAATTAAATGATAATGACAAGTCAAATCACGGGCCCCACCTGTCCAAAGAAGAACTCGTTGTCAAACCACACAGCCCTCACGCTTGCAGCAGCCTACTCTCGCTCTTCTCGATATCTCGTTAACCGACTAGGTGGAATCGCCCGCCACGCATGGAAAAGCCCGCCTCGACTTTTAAATACAACTACATCCGCTTAAGAATACAATGATATACTTTTGTAACATAGTAACTCATATTTAGTTAGTCAAATGGATGACCTAGAACCACGGCAAGCCCTATAAACCGAGACGCCTAAAAATAAAAAATCCGAGACGAAGAGGGTAGTTCAGCACTATTTTTAGATCAATATAGTCGGATTCACCAAGGAGCAAAACCAAGTGGTAGGCTGCTCCTGCCGTGTTGCGTAGCAACTCAAGCAGGGTCATTCCGCACACCTAAATGGCTACACACTTAACAGACCCTTTGGCTGACATGTGGCTCATCCACCGCCTTGTTCCACGTAGATGCACCAAATTACAGTTCGAGCAGCGGTTGAATTGAGGCACCCCGGTCAGAAGCGCCAAGAGTAGAAAATGAGCGACGAGGGTCAAATCACAAAGCCCCACCTTTCCCGCATTAAGTCGACGGACGAAGCAACCATCATTTCACTCTAGGGCGCAAGAGCATAAAGAAAAGAGGAACCAATGATGCGGCAGCTACCTAGGGCACCCTAGGTAGGGGTCTCCACTACAAATCTTTTTGAAAGCGCCCACTACAAATCGCTTCTCCTAGTCCTCTTGAAGAAAACCGATGATAAGTGCGGCGGTAGGGTTTAGGAGTACTACGGGCAGGGCCACGTCAGAGTAAACGGGTTCGAGTCGACGCTTAAATATGTGTGGGCTGCTTGGTTTTACGGAACGATGCAACATTTTGGGTTCGGGGACAAGTGGAGATATAGTACGACAAAAATTGTGGACGAGGTTCAACAAAAGGCAATGTGCATGGGCCCTGCATTTTGATATAACCGGGCCACGTGAAATTTGCTACTCTACTCAAAACTAGTAAGGTACACATGTATTGAACGCATGAGATTTTGAAACCAAATTATGAATAAATACACACTATAGCATGTAAAGCTTTAGGTCATATATGCATGATGTAGATGTTCGCTTAGTTCTTATAGTTCATCTCATTCAAAATCAATTAGTTTTATAAAAATGTTAAGATTCATGGGTTGTGCATTGTAAATCATAAAGTAAAAAAAATAATGGCAATTCATTTAGAAAAAATAATCAATTATGATACGTAAGATTCTAGAACAAAGGAGAAGTGCTTGTGTTTTGAGGTTTGTGCATTATGCTTAAGTTCAACCATGGAGTCTTCTAAATTGTACATGTGGCGATCCGTGGAATGTTGATGATATCCAACGCCAAGAGTTCTTGGATTTGCCTATCTCTCGACCGCTCATGTTAGCTTCATCCAATGACCATCTTTCAAAGTTATTGGCACACTATATAGTTCTTGTGCCATAGTTGCATGTTTTGGAAAAAGCTACTAGTGGGTTGTACTATCTATTTAGGAATAGAAGATGTATACATGGAAGTTGTAGGAAAGAGATGACATGGAGCATCTCAATTCCTATGAGTAGGATTGGAAAAGAGATGTCATTTGGTTCACATCATAGGAACTTTTATAATGAATCTAGAGATGACATGTATCTCAATTCCTATGAGGAGGAATTAGAAAAGAGATGTAATTTGGTTCATATCATAGGAACTTTTCTATTGAATATACGCTAATGTTTATTTTCTTTGAAATTAAGGGAGTATAGGAATCCATTCATATGAACCAAGTGGATCTAAAGTTATAGAAATGATATCATGTTTATTTCCTTTGAAATGTGGAGTATATGAATCTATTCCTATGAACCAATTGGCTCTAAAGGAAAAAATCCTATAAAAATCATATCATATAGAGTTCCTATGATATTCCTCGACACTAAAGGATGCTTGAAATTGTTATGGTGATACGATGGTCTTTCTTTGTAGACTCTCCCATCTTTATAGTTACCTCTCAAGATGAATGAAATGAAATATACATGGTATTCTACATGTGCAATTTGGTACACGAAAACTCGTAAAAGTTTGCAGGTTCAATTTTCAATAAAGCTATATGCACTCGCATTTCGAACGGAGGGAGCATACGGCAGTTGCTAACACTCATGTGGAAGATTTGTGTGTAGGAGGAGTGGCTGTTCGTTAAATGACATGGCAAACCGACATTGCCGGATGCCGATCTAACGGTTCTTACTGCTTCGTCAGAAAAGTCTTGTGGGGAACGCTTGTCGGATAATGATTTACTGACACATGCATTGCATTGATACGCGTCCTCCTCTCACGCACACGCACCTCACGAAGTCACGACTCTCCCGAGTCCTCTCGCAGACTCAAGACGCCGCACCCACCGCCTATCTCAGGTAGACGCCACGCAATATGTGCTCTTCACACCCTACCTCGTAACTTTAAAAACAAAAGACGGCCAACATTTTATTTTAGCTCACACGCCACACACTTATACTATTACTCTTATGTGAATGTTCTTTGGGCATAGTATATTGTACTTCATCGAAGAGAAGCGTGCACGACGCACTAGTTCTCTCACACCCACTGCTGGTACACGAGGGAGCGCATTTTTTGAAGCGGTACAACAAAATCACTCCACTATATATAAAAGCAGGAGCCTTAGCGCTTGCTTTTACTAGGGTTCCTCTGCTCACTCTCTCATGCTCTCCAGATCTAAGCAACACATAGGTGGCCACACTCTCTCTCAGCTCACGGCTGGTCACAATCCGCCGAAACCTCGACCGGGCAGGGTGTAGGTGCATCGCTCACGCTGCGTCGGGCGAGGGAGGAGACCAACGGCTGCCTCAAGGTCTCCGATCGACGGTCGGTTGTTTCTCCGAGAGAGCACTGCCGGAGGGCCTCCGACCCTTCTTCCTCCCTCATGTATTGTGGCTAAGATGCGCTCCCGATGCCGCCTTTGCCACATGCCGACGATCTCTGTATATATTCCTTCAAACCTGCCTTGCTCTATCGCCCCAGCTCCCTTTGTGGATCCTTTTCTACTCCGTCTCTGTTCCAAAGCCACCTAGACTTCTACTATTATTAGAAGTAAAGCTAGTTCATATAGTCGACTCAAAGCGTTGGTTCAAACAGGAAGAAAGTGGAAAGCTGTAGCATGAATCTACGACTTGGCTCTAAGAGGAAACGGGGAAAGTAGTAATATCTGCACTTTTAAATAACCGTATTTTTATTTGTGCAAACAGGATGTCTGCTCATATCGCTTCGGATGTCTATCTCGCATCGCTTCTATCCAGAATCAAAAGCACACACCTCAGTTTTAGTACAATCCAAGAAATGAGATGGCTATCCTCGCTGTCAGCTGCCTAACCTCCCGCCTTCAAGGTATCCCTACATTGGTAGTAACTAAGGTAGAATGACCAACACAATCTAAAAGAAGCTGATTCAGACGCTTTTACTTCCTGATTGCAAGGAAGGACGAGCTTAAAAAACTGCACCCTAGTCCGAATGCACTTTCTACCAGCTTCATCCATGGACCAAGAACTAGCTAGCACGGCTGCACGGCGGTTGTTTGACAAGTGCCGGACAAGAGGCATTGTGGTCTGCTTATTTCTGCAAATAGCGGTGCTTAAATTTAGTGGAATGCACAAGCATTTCAGCTGGTCAAGACACTTCATGGTTCAGTTCAGATTCCAAATTGAGACCACAATTATAATTGGTTATTCGAATGAGAGAACCTAACCCTAAATGGTGGCAACAAGAAAAACCAGAGTGAACTCCAGAAATTTAAGCTCGCCGGGAGGCCCTTTGCTCGAGAAGCCTTGCTTGTTTTTTTCCTGATTTGTAAACCTTCTCACAACTTTGTCTCTTGATGTGAACTAGTATATGTTTGTTATGTTCTATGAATCATTGAGATGTATAAAATTGCTTAACTTATGCTTTTCAAGTTTTTATGAAGACAAGTTTAATGTGAGTGTTCCACATGAGCGCTGGACTAGCGTGTACGCTTGGAATTTATTACATTGTGGCCTCAATTAACGCATGAACCATCGTAATAAGATACATAGTTGCTTATATGTCGCAACAGATTGTTGATTGTTAGCTGGTCGATAGCCTAGTGTTGAAGTGAGCTGAGCCAATGTGCCGTGTTTTGCACAACTCGCTATAAGTGGGGTAGCACCAACAGTGTTTACAAGTACTTATGTATACGCCAACAAGACGTTTCTTAACGAGTGCTCTATTTCATCAAAACACACACGCTCAGATGATAAACCGTGACAACTTATGTCTTACCATGCCATATTCATGAAAAACTAGTGAGGACGATCTGCTTTCGCAACAATTATGATGGTTCTCACATGATTCACGCACACAAAAGTAGCAGCAGCCCTATCGACGGATTCAAACAGAGTACTAGCCCCTGAGGGGTCGATAATAGGCAAGGTTCGATAATTAGACACAATCCAAACTACTATTAAACACTAGTGGGGCAACTATTTCATGCCTCGATCTAATTTGGGCTGGACACAAGACGGACCTTGCCATGAACATCATCGAGGACGCCCCACAAGCAGCTCAACTCGTGAACCTTCATGAAGACAACCTTGTGGCCTTGCCATCGATAAACTTGTTTGTGGAGGCATGCCACATCATCTTCCAACGAAGCTTGACAAGAACAGATTCTCACAAACGAAGGAGTAGCTTTGAACTTTTGTGCTTCAAGACACCTCGACAACACGCCGACAACAAGGAGGCTGGAATACAACTCTTCATTGGTATAACCACAAATGGCTTCCGTGATCCAACAGCCTAAGAACTGTGTTTTCCCAAAGGCGTATATTCAAGTCATCCGCCTATAGTGAGTGACATGTACAACCACACAATCCTTGTCTACATCAGGCTCTAATTGAAACAGTAAACAAATTCTGAATTACTTTTCAAAGATAAGAAACACAAGTTATTTAAACCACTATGTATAGCATGGCATCGGCTAATAAAATTTTGCATTATTAATCACCACATACTTCCTTTTCTAAAAAATCACCACATACTTAGATGAAAAACCACAATCGAGATCGCAAAGAAGGAAATCACCTTGGCTAGCTCAGCTGGGGCATCCTCGAAGGGGAAAACTGCTCTGCAGGCACGGGGCTGTAACTCAAACGGGCGCTGACCATCTCAAGATTCTGGGTCGCCTTTGGCGGTTGCCTCCATCTTCTTGGAGCTCTGTCTCTGGGGATCAGCCTCCTGCCGCTCCAATATCGGCAGATCTTTGCCTCGGTTCTCCTTGGTCCATCATGAAACTTACTAATACTAGGAGATCACCGAAAGGAAAACACAATCGCAATGACAATGAAACAAAAAGAGAGTGAGGATCGTTGTGCTTTGCAAAAGTTCTTTTTTTTCTCTCGAACGAAAATATACCAACATCACGGATCCGCTTACCTTCCCTTCGCTCGAGAGAAGAACAAGGCAGATGCGAAAGTGTTGCCTTTCTTGAAGACGGTGAGGGAGAAGGGATTCAGCTAAGATTGAAATGATGGTTGCTTCGTCTGCCAAACTTAGACTGGGAGGTGGGTTTTGTGATACGACGGCTCACATCGCCAGGCCACGACGGGTGACTCTCCGCAGATACTGCCTTTCTAATTTGGTGGATGGAATTTCGCCCAAGACCGCATGGCTCGATGTCGGTGAACAAAAGTATAACAACATTCAGAGAGGGAGACATTACTCAAAAAATTCAAGACAGGAGACGTTTAATGACCTAGGAGGAGCCAAGCTGTA
Organism: Aegilops longissima; assembly: GCA_021605205.1. Classification (NCBI taxonomy): domain Eukaryota; kingdom Viridiplantae; phylum Streptophyta; class Magnoliopsida; order Poales; family Poaceae; genus Aegilops; species Aegilops longissima. The sequence continues at coordinate 4,539 of JAHIAM010015477.1, read as the reverse complement.
GACTGCTCCACTGCATTAGTAGTAATTGTTTTTCCTGGTAGCTGAGAGTGTCTCCACTGCATTAGTAGTAATTGTTTCTCCGCCCAAGACAAAACAGCCCATCCACACTAGTAAATAGTAAAATCAATTCAAAAGCCCATATATTTATCGAATGAGAGGCGCCACCCACACCCAAAGAACACACCGCCGCCCCCAAAAAACCTGGGTGCTCTTTCTTCCTCCTTGCTCCCACCCACTCACGCCACCGCTCCACTGACATCCCCAAATTCCTCACCTCACTCCTACAAACAACCCCAGCCCCTTCTTCCTCACTCCTACAGAAACTCCCAGCTCCCTTCTTCTTTGCTCGACTACAACTAGGCTCGCTATTCACATCGCTCAAACTCGTGAGCGACGCGACGCCTTGAGGAAAATGGAGTCGGCTGACCCCAAGGTTAAGAAGATGAGGCTCGCCAGGGCGACGCTGTATATCCCGCCTCGCAGCGCTGGGAGAAGCAGCGACCTCCCCCACCGAACCCAGAACTCAGAGAATCTCGTGTGATCAGATCACGATCTCCCTGGACGCCGCCCTGGGGAGATCATCTCGCTTCCCCACTCAAGGATTGCTGCCGACCCAAATCCTCTCAATTCGGTGGCGCCTCTATGGCGCGCCATGCCCTTAATCTCGATCGTCAGCCATCTCTCTTCAATGATTTTGAAATCCCTGAGCCATCATCTCCTCCCACCAGGTCTGCTCAAAGCCTCTCAGATCCCGCCATGCTACCGAGCAAGCATACCATGCCTCAGACGGTGGACGCCGCTGAAATCCTCAATTCATAGAACTACAGCTGCTTGAGTTCTACTATTCCCCGAAATCACATACCACATACCGAACGCCATGAACTTGTGCCTCAAAGACCGATGTCCATCTCACGGTTTTCGCCCTCTCTCCACACCGCCACCTTTTGCTAGGCTACCAACCGCATAACTGTACTAAACCTTCACTCCCATTTCTCAAGAAACTTTCACTTAGGGGTTCAGATATCGGAGGTCTCATTGCACAAGATCATCCACTCCAGCTTGCCCTGCTACTGGAGTGCTTGGTGCTTGTTTTACAGCTTAGAATCGGTTGTCTCCAAATAAAGTCGCTTAACCTTGTAAGAATTGGAATTTTTCGACGGAAGGCAGCTCATCATCCAAGATGCCCTTCACTTGAAAGGTTGATCCTTGATTCTAGTTATTCACCATTGCAAATAACCGCCTCTATGCGCCTAAACCGAGACCTTGGGTGTAATACATGATCTCTGTGCTCATTTCAATATGGTGTTTGGCTCCACAGCTCTTCGTACTTTATATTATCATCTCACTTGTAACCATAAGCTGCATTTTAAATTTCATGATAATTTATATATCATCTTGGAGTACACATTTTGTACTAATATTATGTTCTATGCTCACGTAAGAGTTTCTCCATGGATGGCCTATCAATGGTGCTGGATTCACAAGATCTTATATATCCAAATGAATAGTTTTGATCTCAACAAGATTATTGGCTTGTTGCAATGCTTCCATGTCCGGAGAAGTTGTATATAAAGGTGATAATTTCACGCATATTGAAGCCCGCATATAGTGTACTAGAATTAACTGCTCAACTGCTGCTTCTTTCGACACTCTTCTTTAGACCTTAATTGTTTTCAATCTTCATGTCTATTTAGGCAACAGACGGGTAAGAAAGTTATAACCAATCGGTGGATTCGTAAGCATCGATTTTTCACTTCTCATGAGATTCGATTGAAGACAATAACGCTTAGAACGATATGTAGCCAACCGCAAACACAAGATTTGTCACATTCTTCCCGCCATGCGAGGTTACGATTGTCCATCGTGCTTAAGTTTATCAGCGCATGGTTTTGACGGATGGGTATGTCAAGAGCAAAAAAGGAGTTTCTGGGGCAAAAGAGCTTCAACGTGTCGGGCTTCTATTTACAACATATTGTGGTCATAATCCAAAGAATTTTACGACCCAGATGTTCGCTCTATGGACCTGACCGATCCATTTGATTGTGACCGCCAAAAACAAGGCCGGAGTTAGATGTTGTTGCCCTTTTCAATCTATTTTTTGTAAACCCGATGAACTATTAACCTCGTGCTTTTGTACGCTTTGTAAGCTGGAGTTAGATGTTCCGCCTTTTCAACTCGGCAGGACTCGCATGTTTTTTTGAAACAAGGAAAATGGCTTGCCATTCGCTTAACTTAGAGTGAAATATTGTAACAAATCCAAACAAAGGGAAATAACATCACTCGCCGGCTGCTTGAGCTCATCGTGCATTACGTAAACCAAGTGATTAGCCCCCACCAAAGACCCACAAACTTATTTCAACTAGCACATCAAATGGGCTGTAAATTTTCATAGGAAAGGCTGCATGACCGTGACAGATTTGGATTATGACATTTGGGACCCCGAGGAAATAGCCTATCCAAGGTGTCATCGACTTACTAGCCACCAACAAATGATTCTCGCTTATCACCGTTGGATTGACATCCAACATCCGTCAGGTATCTTCTATCTCTTGTCTTCTTCTTCCTCCAAATTACCAAACCAAACCACCCCAAAGAAGTCGCCAAGTAGTTTTTTTTGAGGAACAAGCAGTTGTAATTTATACTAGTTTTAGCGACGGATCAGGGTAACAACGGGTTAAAGGGGGTCGGGCCCTTCTAGCCGTGGTTTTATTTATGTTTACCACATCATGAGCCCGCTTGTGTTTTTTTTTGCTGAAAATGGCTAGCCTAGTTCTTTTTTTTAAAGAAATACCCAAACAAGGCCTACTTGTTTTATCGGTTCCTTGGCTGCAAATCTTTCAAGACGAGGAGAGTTTCATTCGGTTTGCCCTGTAAATGGGGTGTACATTTTTAAAACACATCAAACCGGAATTAGTTTCAATTTTTTTTCATTACAAGATCTTAAATTCCATTGATTTTATATGTGGACAATTATTTGATTTTATATTTATATAAATAATTTTTCAAAATAGTTTGAATGTGAATCGATATTTCTAGATTAAAATAGTTGACCGCACCTAAATATGCAAAATTTTGTATACTTTTTAACCGTGCACAATATGGGGTGTGATGATAACAAAAGAAGATGGACTCCAAAAAATTCTTAAGAATTAGCAATGGGTTGTACATTATTAGAAATAATGGCGATGGGCTGTATGTGTTTTCCATGATTTGAGGCTGACTTGTGCGCTTACTACAGGTTGACGCGATAGCTTTCATAAAAAAGGTTGACGACACGCAACGCCTCTCAACTTAGTCAACACACGAGAGCAAGGATCGTTGGATGTCCATCCAACGGCCGTCGTGCTTCTTCAATCTCGCCTTCATGCTCAAGCCGCCAAACAAGCGCCGAGACTGCTCGCTTCCTCCTCCCGCTGCGGGTTATGTTGCCCAAGAGCCTCACGGCCCCACCGATTCCCATCGCTGGCCTAGCCATCCTCTACTCACCCACACATGCTGGTATTCTCCGCGACGCCGATTAACCAAGAACCTCGATTCTCCGGGAAACAACGTCGAGTATTCCCTAGCACCATGTCGCTCCTTCCTAGGCCTCTGCCGCCCACCGCCTGGTGCTTTCGGCGCCTCGGTCAACGTGGTCAATGAACGACATCCATCGAAGTGGATCAGACTTGGAGAGGCCGAAGGGTCCATGGTCGCACGCAAGGAAATGCCTCCTTATTACGGCAAAATAATGATTCCTCCACCGACAGCTAGGACCCACAGAAGGGCCTCAGATTTCGCAAAAAATGTTCCTCACGACATGTCGCACTCCACCAGCTATATCTTCGCACGCAAGGAAGTGCCTCCTTATTACGCCCAAAAAATTAATACCACCTGCTAGCCGGGACCCACCATATTGTTGGGCTGACTTAGGGCCTACTAAGTTGACGGGACGGAGGGCTTTGTCAACTTAGTCAATACTCCAAAGGACTGATGATGTCCATCCAACGACCATAGTGCTTCTTCAACCTCTGCCTTCTTGCTCCAGCCAGCAAAGCCGGCGTGTCAGCTCGCTCCTCGCCTCCCGTGGCAGGTGTCATCAGGAGGCCTCACCGCCCATACTACTCCCACCATCGCCGTGCCATCCTCCACTCACCCACACCCCTCGTTATTTCAGGCGACGCAGCCTCACACCGCAGCCAACCAAGGAACCTCAGATCTCTCCCGCTGGCTTCCACGCGTGTCGCCCCTTCCTAGGCTCGCTGCATCCACCGCCGTGGTGCTCTCCGTGGGCGTGGTCAACGTGGTCAAGGAACATTCCATCGGAAGAGTACTGACATGGAGAGGTCGACACTGGGTCCACGCCAAAACCCAGCTTTTTTGTGATTTGCTAAGTAAGTCGCTTTGTCAGCCTGGGCTGCAAATCTTTCAAGACGAGGAGAGCTTTCATTCGCTAGCCGAGAAAATGGCCTATCAAGAATGAGAAATGGGCTGTACATTTTAAAACACATCAAACCGCAATTAGTTTCAAATATCCTTTTTTTCATTTCAAGATTTTAA
>JAHIAM010015474.1:0-17937 GCA_021605205.1 Aegilops longissima | reverse complement strand
CCTTTTCTTGGATGGTTTCAGAGAAAAGGCATGGGTTTCAAACCATGGTTCCTTTCTTTACCATGTTTCCTAGCAACAAAGTCTCTTTTATCATAACGTTGATTCTTTGATTGTGGGTTATCAAGATCAACAAGAGGTTCAAATTCTACATCATTATCATTACTAGGTTGAGCATCATCATTAACATTTTCACTAGGTTCATGTTCATTACCGATTGTGTTTCAAAGATCGCATATAGAGATATCATTTGGATTCTCGTGGTTTAGCAATAGGTTCACTAGAAGTTTGCAAAGTCCTATCATTTTTCTTTTTCTTCCTTTTAGAAGAACTAGGTACATCAATATTATTTCTCGAGAATCTTGCTTGATTCTCTTAGGGTAGCCTTCAGATACAAAGGTTCCTGAGTCATTCTACTAGTTCTAGTAGCCACTCTAACAGCATAATCATTTTTCTTACTATTCATTTCATCAAGCACTTTTTCTGAGCTTTAAGTACTTGTTCTACTTGAGTGGTAAACTATAGAAGCATGTTTGCTAACAAGTTTAAGTTCACCTCTAATATTAGCCATATAATCACCCAAGCGCTTAATCATATAAGCATCTTGTTTTAATTGTCTACCAAAATAAGCATTAAAGTCATCTTGCTTAAACATAAAGTTATCAAACTCATCCAAGCAATCGACTAGCAATTTTAGTAGGAGGGACTTCAGCTTTATCATATCTATAGAGAGAATTTACCTTTACTACCCGTGTCGGATATCGGATCGGGAGGTTCTTCATTGAATAAAGATCATATACTTCTTCAACAGTGGTAAGTTAAGACCATGTATTTCTTCAATAGGAGGTAAATTCTTAACATCTTCAGCTTTTTACCTTTTTCTTTCATAGATTTCTTTGCCTCTTGCATATCTTCGGACTCGAGAAATAAAACACCCTCTTCTTCGGAGTTGGTTTAGAATAGGCTCAGAATTGGGGCAGGAGCTGGCTCAGAGGTGCCCAATTATTTTCATTTGTCAACATATTATTCAATAGGATTTCAGCTTCATCCGTGTTCTTTCCCTGAAAAGAGAACCAGCACAACTATCTAGGTAATCTGGAAGCATCGGTTAGTCCATTATAAAAGATATCAAGTATTTCAGTGTTTCTTAAGAGGATGATCAGCAAAGCATTATATATCTTGAGAAGCCTCCCCAAGCTTGTGGGAGACTCTCTTTAATTTGCACAAAGTTGTATATTTCTCAAAGCAGCTTGTTTCTTATGAGCAGGGAAATATTTAGCAGAGAAGTAATAAATCATATCCTGGGGACTACGCACACAACCAGGATCAAGAGAATTAAACCATATCTTAGCATCACCCTTTAATGAGAACGGAAATATTTTGAGTATATAAAAGTAGCGCGATATCTCATCATTAGTAAACAGGGCGACTATATCATTTAACTTAGTAAGATATGCCACAACAGTTTCAGATTCATAGCCATAAAAAGGATCAGATTCAACCAAAGTAATTATATCTGGATCAACAGAAAATTTATAATCCTTATCGGGAACACAAATAGGTGAAGTAGCAAAAGCAGGGTCAGGTTTCATTCTTTCTCTAAGAGATTATTTACTCCATTTAACTAGCAGCCTCTTAAGTTCATATCTATCTTTACAAAAATAGCTGCAGAAGATTCCATATCAAAAAGATAACCCTCGGAATAGCAGTATATCTTCATCATCACTTTCATCAACATATTCAGTTTCAATAATTTCTTTCTCTAAACCTAGCAATTTGTTCATCAAGAAATTCACCAAGGGCACAATAGTATCAAGCATAGAAGTAGTTTCATCATAAGTATCATGCATAGCAGTATGGCATCATCAATAACATGCATATATCGTAACTAATAGAAGAAGCAGGTTTAGGTGTCGCAAGCTTACTCATAATGTAAGGTGAATCAAGTGCGAGCTAGATGGCGTTCTTACCTCCCCTCGTAGTTGAGGGATAAATTTTTGTCTTAGCGCCTTTCAAGTTCTTCATAGTGTCAAGCAGATATAAATCCCAAGTGACTCAAAGAATAGAGCTATGTCCAAGCAACGGGCCGAAAAGGTCTTGATAACCCACAAGTATAGGGGATCGCAACAGTTTTCGAGAGTAGAGTATTCAACCCAAATTTATTGATTCGACACAAGGGGAACCAAAGAATATTCTCAAGTATTAGCAGCTGAGTTGTCAATTCAACCACACCGGAAACTTAGTATCCAGCAAAGTGTTTAGTAGCAAAGTAATATGATAGTGGTGGTAACAGAATAAAAGTAAAGACAAGAAAGGTAATGTTTTTGGTATTTTGTAGTGATTGTAATAAAGAAAACGGAAAAGTAAATAAGCGAGAACCAGATATGGAAAGATCAGAGGCACCGGATCAGTGATGGATAATTATGTCGGATGCGTTCATCATGTAACACTCATAACATAGGGTGACATAGAACTAGCTCCAATTCATCAATGTAATGTAGGCATGTATTCAATATAGTCATACGTGCTTATGGAAAAGAACTTTCATGACATCTTTTGTCCTACCCTCCCGTGGCAGCGGGTCCTATTGGAAACTAAGGGATATTAAGGCCTCCTTTAATAGAGAACCGAACAAAGCATTAGCACATAGTGAATACATGAAGTCCTCAAACTATGGTCATCACCGAGAAGTATCCCATTATTGTCACTTCGGGTTGTCGGATCATAACACATAATAGGTGACTATAGACTTGCAAGATAGGATCAAGAACTCACATATATTCATGAAAACATAATAGGTTCAGATCTGAAATCATGGCACTCGGCCCTAGTGACAAGCATTAAGCATAGCAAAGTCATAGCAACATCAATCTCGTAACATAGTGGATACTAGGATCAAACCCCAACAAAACTAACTCGACTACATGATAAATATCATCCAACCCATCACCGCCCAGCAAGCTTCACGATGGAATTACTCACGCACGGCGGTGAGCATCATGAAATTGGTGATGGAGGATGGTTGATGATGACGACGGCGATGAATCCTCTCCTGAGCCCCGAACGGACTCTGATCAGCCCTCCCGAGAGAGATTAGGGCTTGGCGGCCTCCATCGTGAAACGCGATGATTTCATCTCTGATTTTTTTCTCCCAAAGCCAATATATAGATTTGGAGTTGGCGCTGAAGGTGTCCAGGGGCCCATGGTAGGGGCGCCAGAGGGGGGCGCTTCACCCTCATGGACAGGTGTGGGCCCCTGGTCTTCATCTTTGGCGAGGATGTTTTATTATTTATTCTAAGATATTCCGTGGAGTTTCGTGTCATTCCGAGAACTTTTGTTTTCTCGCACATAAACAACATCATGGCAATTACCGAAAACAGCGCCACCGGTTAGTTCCATTCAAATCATATGTTAGAGTCCAAAACAAGGGCAAAAGTGTTTGGAAAAGTAGATAGGACGGAGACGATCAACGGCTCATGCCGATGCAGAGGACCTCGTAAAAGGTGTGATGCTTGTCAAGTTTTCACGCCGAGCTCATGTTCCGCTCAAGAGCTACGGATGATTCCAATAACTTGGCCGCTTGCTACTTGGGGCCTTGATATGGTGGGTCCTTTCAAGCGATCAAAAGATAAGAAGACCCACCTGTTGGTGGCGGTTGACAAGTTCACTAAATGGGTTGAAACGGAGCCAAGAAGGTGTGACGAGCCATCGGCGTGTTCGGGCCATCAAAAGGTGATCTTCCGCTTCGGTTTTCCACATAGCATTATCACGGTAATGGCACGAACTCTCTAAGGGTGAGATGGAGGATTTTGTCAACGAGCACATTCGGCTTGATGTAGCGTCTGTGGCTCATCCCCAATCTAATGATCAAGCCGAGCGAGCTAATCAGAAATTTTAAAGGGTATAAAGCCCCGCTTATGGTCCCTTGAAGGACGCCGTTTGCTGGGTGGAAGAACTACCGCCTATATTATGGATCATAAACACCACCCCAAACCGTCTACAAGTTATACGCCTTTCTTCATGGTTTACTGAGCAGAGGCGGTAATCCCTAGTGATATTCGCTATGACTCGGGTTGCCAATTATGTTGAAGCAAACAACGAGCAAGCACGCCAAGAAGCATTGGACCTGTTAGATGAGAAGAAGGATATGGCTTTGGCCTGCTCGCATTTACCAAAGAAGACATGTGGCGCTATCACAGCCTCCGGTTAAAACAAGAACCTTTCAAGAAGGCGATTTAGTGCTCCGCTCATCCAGATCGACCGACATGCACAAGTTATCCCCGCTTTGGGAAGGGCCTTTGTGGTCAGCAAGAATCTGCACAACGGATCATACTACCTCATTGACGTAGAGAAGACTCACCAAGTTCTCGAGGAGGAGACCCGCAATGTGGAACATAGCTCTCCTTCGCCTTACTACACCCGAGCCATAGGCTCTCACTATGTACATATTATGACAATGTATATATTATGTTCAATATAATAAACCGCATCCTTGCTACAAGCAGGCCTCCGCCGCTCTTCCAATATTTCTGGTTACAAGGGTCTTCGCTTTCAAAGCGATGACCCGATTTGTCCATTAAACCGCTATCATGCCATCATATCGCTTGGGAGCTTCACACCCAAGGGGCCAAAGAGAGTTTTGTTGCTAAAAGCACGACTCAAACATAGGCACCCATTGAGCACAGCTCACAAAGTTACTTTGGGGCTCTTGTGTAAAGTAACAAAGAGTTTGAAAGGACCCTTGTAATCGGTATCACCCACGGCTTGGAAGCCTCGTGTATTCACCTAAACCCCGGGTTAACCTGCCTTCATCAAGTAAGCCACCCTATCCGTGTAATCCTAGCATGACTCGCCAACGCTTGACAAGTTACTCTCATTGAGACCCCGAACTTGTCAAAGTTAAAACGACGATTGGTTAGTTGGAGGCCCATCTTAAAAGGCTTTGTCAAATGGTTTAACTCAGAACATGGCAGCCCACTAAAAGCCTCGAATTTGGGCCCCGCAGCCCTCAAAAGCCTCGACTACAAGTTTTTATTTGTTTGTCCGCAAATTTTTATCCTTATTTGATCACCTTTAAGGTAAGCCGACAACTTTGATCCGCCCGCTATATGCCCCATCTCAACCCGTGTTTTTAACCCGTGCGGCTTACGCTATTATCCGTTAAAGCATATAATTAATGGTGAACCGACATCTTTCAAACCGGGTCCGGCTTTGACTAATTGCCGCCAAGATAATCATCTCGATGTTCATCACAACCCGTTCTACTTGTATATACCAAAGACCAAGATGGTGGAAGTTGGGTATTCACCCCATTACAATCAAAGTTGGTAAACCAACAAGATAATTTCATATCACAGATATGATCTATTTTTGACTATTTTTGCAACCATGGTTGTATACCAGTGTTGTGTGTTAATATTTGATCCGTCCCATGCCATAAACCGCTCGATGATCTTTTTTTTATGCGATGTGGATTGCATAATATTATGAAGGTATATAAGCCAGACCGAAATTATCATGGCAGATCAAACAGCTTAAATCCCAAAGGCATGATGGCAGCAGATCAAAGTATTTCAACTAGCCTATTACAAGACGCTTTAAGGCCCAAAATAAGCGATTGCTTTTTACATAGAACACAACTGCGCTTATCAACTCGGGCTTGCCAATTAAGACTCATTGCCGGGTTGACGAGAGGTTGATGGATCTTCCGTGTCGGTTCAGCCTCCTCCTCCCCATCCAAAGGGTCGAAGTCAACGGTGGTCCACTAATCCGGTTAAAGCTTGAAAGACAGCTTCTTCACTTATAAGTTCGGACGGATCAACGCCGAGCGTAAGTTTGCTTACGGATTGGCGGATAATATTTTGCACTTCCTTCACAGCAGTTGTCACCGCTGGTTGTGGGCATCATAGAAGGACCGATGAATAACAAATTAGCCTCTTCCGCCAATTGACTTGCCAGAGGACGATCTCCTTTATCAGACTTTGAGGGCTTCATTATCAAATTCTGCCCCGCTTTCTTGTTCACCAGAAAGCCCTTGGCAATATCAATCGGATCCATGTCACCTATCCATGCTTTGCCTCGTAAGTGCCAACAAAGCGCCAGCCCGGCAGCGCATCGCTTCACCTCTTCTATCTCGCGCGGTGTCATGAATAACCTTGCTAGAGTGTCCTTGATCAATGTTAGGGCCGGTTTGTTGTATGAGATCATGATAACCTGCTGGGCACCGTATACAGCTTCTATTAACGATATGTTGCCTTCACCTTCATCTGCATGTCGAGCCCGATGAGCAACACTGCTACCTATCATGGTTTAAGATTTTGATGTTAAACCGCAATTTCAACAATGATTATTTAAGCAGTCTTGGCAAGAGTATTTACCAAAACTGCAGAGGTCATGGCGTTTATTTACGCTTCAACCCAGTTAGCTCTTCCGCCACCGGTTTAAGAGCTGACTCGCTCTTCAGCCCGCTTCAAAGAATGCAGTCTTTTTCAGCTTCCTTGGCACGCCTACCTTGAAGTTGTCCTTCGCTTGTTCCTAGTGTTAAAGCGCCTTTCAGCTCTTTCTTTAGCTTTGAAGTTTCGCTTGTTGGGACTTGATATTCTCTTGAAGATCAGCAATTTGAGAACCTTGGTGATTTATATTAGCCTGCACAGCCAGAGAAGGAGCATGTTAATATTTTTATCAAAAAGTCTCAAGCATATAACCAGTTATACACTTGGCACTTGGGGGCTAATGTGGATTGCTTCTTTACTACTGATTGTTTGAAGTCCCAAGGATCAATACAAGTTTTAAATCTGGGCACTTGGGGGCTAATGTGTGTTTGATCGTAAAGTACACATGCAAGGGAATTAATAAACCGCAAGATGGAATATAAAGTCCCGCTTGTCTTCAAGAGACAAACCGCCCTTGGGGGCTACAATGCTGAATATACGTAACAAGGACGAAAGTGTTTGGAAGATTACCTCATAGTGGTCCTTCATCATATTCACCAAACCGCTTCATAATCTCAGCTTGTGTATAGGCGGTTCAGAATCCGTAATGAAGCTCCTGGCAAAAGATTAGCAAAGCTCGACAAATCTGTCTTCCTTTCCCTTTCCCATTGCAGCAAATTCCTCCTTGGCAGTATGTTTCGATAAGGCAACCGGATTGCCATTGAAGTGGACCAGTACCGTGATAATAACATCATCATCGCTACCTTTTGACGGGCTCATGGATTGACAATATCCTCGGTTGGGCTCGGCGGATTAACACCGGCTTGGCGGATTAGCAGTGCGGACTCGTGGGTCGCCAGCTAGGCTTGGAGGCGAGTATGCGGAATTGATGGATCAATATGCGTAGCCGGGTCAGCCCCCGCGGATTAGCATCGTGGCTGGATCCTCGTGGGGCGTAGTCATCCATGACAACATCGTTGTTCTACCGCATCTTCGGAGTCTTCTCCGTTCAACTTCATCTGGTGCCACGGTCTTGGCTTTTTGCTCGACGGCCTTGGCATTACAATATCAAAGCAAGGATTAGTATGGTAAACCAACGCATGAAGAAAAAAGCTGAAAGGCAATACTTACCCAACGACGGTCTTGAGGGGAGGCAATTGCGTGGTTGATGAGTCGCCAGATGAATTAGAAGTTACCTGATAATTTGAATCGGACGGATTAAGTGGGTATCGGAAGCAACCCGCCGAGGGATAAGGCTTATTAAGAGAGGAAGAGACCTCCGGACGACGCTTCCGGTGGAGGTCCGTAAACCGGAGGAAGTGACCTCGTTGGCCGCTATACCAAAGTTGTGCGACGGCCTTCATCTTGTTGTGTCTTCAAAGAAAATTTTGACCCAAATAAGCAAGAGGGTGAGAGCATTTTACTTTCCAACTGCACGGCGAGCCAACCGCACATGATCCGAACCGAGAAAAGGGAGATTACCTCAACATGATCAACGCGACTAGCTTCCGCGCCATCCCGGTAATAGTCATTGTCAATAAGGTATACGTAAAATAATCCAAGTGAGTCAAGTGCTACCTCTTGGTCCGAAGTCTTCAATATCTACGAGCGGATCGCGACTCACTGTGTTTTCTTCTTGGCTGGTCGCTTATGACTTTGCTTCTGGCACGAGGAGCCCCGCCTGCTTTATCTTGAGTTTTCCTTTTCCGTAAAGAGTTATTGGCCCGCAAAATTAAACAAAGGATTATTATATCGTGTTATGTCGGTGTCAAACCGCGGATCTCGGTAGGGGGTCCCGAATCGCGCGCCTAAGCGGATGGTAACAGGAGACAAGGGACACGATGTTTTACCCAGTTCGGCCCTCTCAATGGAGGTAATACCCTACCCCGCTTGATTAATATTGATGATATGGGTAGTACAAGAGTAGATCTACCACGAGATCAAGGAGGCTAAACCCTAGAAACTAGCCTATGGTATGATTGTTGTTCGCCCCACGGACTAAAACCTCCGCTTATATAGACACCGGATAGGTTAGGGTTACATGTAGTCGGTTACAATGGTAGGAGATCTACATATCCAGATCGCCAAGCTTGCCTTCCACGCCAAGGAAAGTCCCATCCAACACGGGACGAAGTCTTCAATCTTGTATCTTCATAGTCTTGGAGTCCGCCGTGACGATAGTCCGCTATCCGGACACCCCTAGTCCGACTCCTCAAGAGCCCCTCAACCAGGCTTCAATGACGATGAATCCGGCGCAGATATTGTCTTCGCATTGCAAGGCGGGTTCCTCCGAATACTTTATAGAAGGTTTTGAACACCAGATAGTGTCCGCTCGCAAAACAAGTTCCATATACCACCGAGAGAGAATAATTTTTGCACAGATCAGTCCGACGCATTCCCCAAGCGTGACATCACACCACTGCCAGGCCTTTATATGAATCATTTTTTACCGCTCCACCTCAGCCATTTAGCGAGGCGGTTTCCTTGGCACGCCTTATCAAAGCATAGATCATGCCCCTTATTCCGAGATTCTCATCAATACAGACGTGTAACCCATCCGCCGCCATTGATTGCGGGCGCTTGGGAGATAAGCGAGTTTTACCAGTTGGTGGGGACGATAGCTTCGCCCATCCATATAAGGGATAAGGATCCTCCTTTCACCCACGCCTTCTTCCTCCTTTGTTTATCCATTTCACAAGACTGAGCTCCAGCCGCCAAGTCCGCACATCCCTCCTCAACCTTCTCCAACCATGTCGAGAGGGAGGCAGGTGGATGGCCTCCTCCATCACGGAGGGGCACATCACAAGACTGCGGGAGGCCGGATACTTGTCCAGCGACATCGCGCACAGGCTGCCCGATGCGGGGCAGCTTTTTCCAACCCCCGGGCCCCATGAGAGGGTAGTATTTCTCCCCCACTTCCTCCGTGGACTAGGTTTTCCACTTCACCCATTTGTACGAGGGCTCATGTTCTACTACGGCCTGGACTTCCATGACCTGGCCCCGAATTTCATCCTCAACATCTCGGCGCTATCATCGTGTGAGGCCATCCTTCTGATCCAGCCCCACTTCTCGCTTATGGCTGAAGATCTTCAACGTCCGCCAAGGTATCGGGCACTGCCGGAGTGCGGGGCCATGGTTGGCAAGATGGCCAAAGTCCCATGGCTCGAGGGCGCTTCGTGGAGACAATAAAGGTGGCAATCGGGTGGTTCTACATCACCGAGCCACGCGACCCAAATGGGTGGCGGCCCCAATTTAGATCTGGCTTCCCCACGCGCTCTCGCCATGGAAAGAGACGGCCCGACATGGGGAATTTGGAAGAGCTATCCGACTCCAAACATGCGATGAAACCCGATGGACAAGAATCTCGTGCTTGTCGACGTAATCCGTGATGCTCATCCGCCGGATTCTCCCCGCCAACAACGGGCCTTTAACTTGTGGAGTTCGATCCGCACAACACCGAACCTTGAGCCGCTCTTCACACTATGTACAAAGATGCCCGAAGGTGCTGCTCATGGCGCTGAAGCCCCAAAGATCCGCTAACAAAGATCGCGGATACAGCTCGCGTGTCCAGCCGGCGAGGTAAGTTATTTTACCCTTTACGAGACTTTTTTCATAGATTGACTCTATATGGGATCTAAAACTCCCTAATCTTCGACAGACTGGTCAAGACGCCCGGACAGATTAACTGTCCGCCTTTGCCGTAGATTCGGAGGACGCCTGATTGACGGGCTGCTGGTTCCGCGCCGCATGTGGTGCCGGAGAAGAAGGCCAAGAAGGAGGCCACGGAACTCAAGGAGCTCCCGACGCGAGGTGCCATGATTCTGAAGCGTATCTTCTCCCGACGATGAGGAGGAAGAAGAAGGGCCTCCTCCCCAGCGGGAGAGAAGAAAATGAAGCCCCCCAACCGGGAGGCCGGAGGGTCCAAGAAGGAAGAACCTTCCTCCGGACTTCTCCACCAATGTCGACGACGACGAGGAGGATTGGCCTACGAGGCCAAGCCTCCGGCGAGATCGTAGTGTCCGGATACCCATGACTTTTTATTATTGCAGAGTGTTCTCTAATGTCGAACACCAGCAGCTCGCCCAAGGGCGAAGTTCGCCGATTCATCGAAAGGGTCCCCGGGCTCGCCGGAAATGGAGAGTACTTTGCTTCCGATCGCCTGCCGCCCACGGCGCCGGACGACACGGGAGGTGGTGCCCCAAGGGGCTTAGTCAAGAGGAGGTGGCGCAGAGGAGCCACAAGGCAACCTCCCTAATCCAGCGCTGGGGGAAAGACCCTCAGGGTCTCTAAGTTCCCACCTCGTCTGACTCCATGCCGAACCATCAGCCGTTCAAGTCCAGCCAGCGGATCCTTCGCAAGAAGGAAGACGCCGGTGTCCTCCGCCCAACCGAGGCACCGGATAGAAGCATCGAGGCGCTAACAGCGCTTCCATCGAGAGCGGAGCACCGCACTATGATGAGTGCGGTGATCCGGACAGTTCAGTCCGCCAAGAGCGGGCTGACCAAAGCCTGTACCAGCCTTCTAATAGGCTTTGAGGTAAGCTTAGAATATGTAAAAATATTACCGCATAGACAATAGGCCCTGATGCTTAGTTCGGTGTTAGGAAAAAAAAGCCGGACTGAGGATCTTAAAAGATATACGCATGAGTCTAACATAAGTATGTCAATATGGGAATGCAAGCTACGCTGCGACCTCTCACAGACCGATCATGGAGGTCAATGCATTGAAGGTAACATCGAGCGGTCCGAGAACGAAGCTCTGACAAGCCAAGAAGCAGCTCGAGGACAAGGAAGGTAAGTAATACCTTATTAAAGAAATACCTTATAGAAAAGGTTTTGTTGCAAAAATAACAGGAATAACTTGGTACTACAGGCCACGAACGAGGTGGCGACCTCAAGGAAGCGTGTCCGTGGTCGAAAACAAAGCTGCATGCGGAACGCACTCGAGCGAGAGAAGGGGAAGCGAGCTGGCTACAGACATAAGAGCTCCAAGCTCGTGGAAAACACAAGAGTTTGGAGCGTGACTCAAGACTCGAGAGTCCGAGCTCGCCGGCTCTTGAGAGTGCCAAAGCTGCTAAGGCCGAGGCCCAAAAAGCCTCCAAGAAATTGAGTCTTTAAAGAAGATAGCGGCGGTAAGGCATTCTTTATGCAAAGCAAGCATGTGAAAGTGAATTACCTATTACTTACCCGGATTCGAGCTCTCCAGAGCATTCGCAGATTTGCCCCATAGTGTGTCCGATGTCACGCGATTCTACCGCGCCAAGGAGGGAGCTCGACGGAAAAGGTGTTCGGTCTCAAGATGTCGAGGCCGACCATCCGTGTTTCTCGAGCGACCAGCTGAAGCAGCTGGTCGAGCTCCACAAGGTCGCCGAACAGGCCATGAAGGGCCTTATAGCGGATGTGGCCATTGGAGGCCATGCCCGGAGCTACTTCGCTTGGTGCAGCGGCCGGTGGATGCCTGTCTGCTGCTTGAAGTCATCAAGCCTTGCCTGCTAAAGTGCACTGGGCAAGCTGGATGCAGAGAAGCTTGGACGGACGGGCCACCAAAGGGCCATGAGCATCGCACGCTAAAAAGTACTATGAGGGCCTCTCAAGGGCGCCCACCAATAGCGGATGAGTGCTCCAAAGATGTAATTTTTAATAAACTCGATTTGTTATCCTCAGACGCTTGAAAACTTGTTCAAATGTGCTACAACGCTATTAATTTAAAATATTACCTTCAGGCGGCCGCTTATCAAATTTGAGAGATGGCAAGTCGTTGGCTTCAGCCCCCATGCCACGAGTGCCGGGTGTTCGGGATAAACTTGAGCACTCTTGTTCCCATTCTTGGGTCCATCTAGGGAGGCGCCAACACAACTAACAAGGCAACCGGACTTAGAATGCTTGAACACTTAGCCATAGAATTCTATAATTTTAAATTTCGGCGATGCCCTAGTATTCGAAGACCGAGTTCGGGCGCCATCCACGCCTTTGGTCGAATACTTCGTTCCTCGCCTAAGCGGCATAAGTCTTTAGGGACCAAAAACCTCTCGAACAGCTACCGGATCTCGCCCTATCATGACGGTCAGTTTTAGCTTTCTCCCCTGAGGTGCTCGACCCAGCTCAACTGGGGCACAATCGCAGTGGTTCTCCCGGTGCTACCTTAGCCGATATAGCAGAACGTAAGGTGCCAAAACACGGGAGGCGGGCAAACCCAACTATTGACCCAAGACATGATTCGAAGCATATTCATATAATGCTATAAGTTTGGGGTGCCGCACTTGTGAAAATGTTCGGACTTATCACACCATAATTTTGGGATACTTAAGCCCCCAGTGTATTGGCCGTACCAAAGTGTACGTTGCAACATGTCATGAAATGAACATATGTATAGATAAAGCAAGTAGAGCAATAATAAGCAAAAGCTATGTATTGTTTATTCAAAGAAGGTACTGCAATTAAGGCAGGACGATACAAATAGTGCGATAAGCAAGGAATGGCACTATCTAATATGTCCCCCTCCAGGGGTAGGATATGTAAAACAGGTATAATGCTCGTAATAGAGACCACCTGAACATTCGACGTGGCTTTCCGCTTCCCTGGCTGTTGCATCGTGAGTTCAGCGATTCAAGTGCCGGACAAGACTTCTCAAAGACGGAGTCCTGAAAGTAAGAAAAAGGAATTAAAAAGGAAAAAAGGAAAAGAATGACACAATCGGGAGCCCCTGGTGCGGTCGAGCCGCATGCTTGGCGTGCCGTGGTCTTGCCCCTCCCCATATGCCCATGGTATCTCTAGAGCGTAATTATGTACGCAGAATACTAGCTTCGCAATTTTGCGAGGGCGGGTTAGCCGGATTGCTACGCTGCGCTTGGATCGTGCCAGCGGTCTTGTTGTAGGTTACTCCGGCGCGCTTGATGTTGTCCGGACGCTTAGTGGCCGGACTCGAGAGTTGCTATGAGAGGCTACTTTGTACCTCCGCCGAGGGTCAGCAGTGTGCTCCTCCGCTCGGAGAGAACGCTCGGTGTTTCCATTGACCGTGATTACTCCTCGAGGGCCTAGCATCTTGAGCTTGAGGTATGCGAAAAGGGCACCGCATTGAACTTTGCAAACGCGTTCGTCGAAAGCAGGCATGATAGCCGCTATGAATGGGACGATGTCGAAGATTAACTCTTCACTTCGGAAGTTATCCGGGATCCGAAGACCACTTCGAGTGTAATCGAGCCCGCATAACCGCCTCTACACCCGTATGACGCCTTTAAAGGTCGATTTGTAGGTTTAATCTTTGAGGGTATATGCCCATTTTGCGACCAGATCCCGATAAAGCAGGTTCAGGTTGCTACCGCCCCATCAGACTCGTGAGGTGAACCGCTGATAATTGGGTCAAGAACCAATGCGCGGAAGCCGCCGTGACGGATGCTAGTGGGTGGTCCTTCGATCAAGGTGATCGGGCAGAAGACCATGGGTTGAACTTCGGCGATCGCTCCATCGCATATACGCCTTTAGTGCACTCTTCCGCCCCTTTGGGTATGTGGGTTGCATATATCATGTTCACCGCTCGCACTTGTGTAGGAAAACCTTCTGTCCTCTATTGTTCGGCGGTCGGGCTCTTCCTCGCCATCGCTATGCAGCCCTTGTCATTGAGTTCGCACTTAACTTGCTCGCTTGTTTGAACACCCAACAATCCTCGTTGGTGTGATTGGCTGTTTTTCGGGGTGCCATGTATCCGCCAAGTTTATCGAGTATTCGGGTCCAAGTTGACGGGCCCTAGGTATTTCTTTTGAATGGCTTTTCGCGACCGGTTTAGAGCCTCTCAATCCGACATTGACGGCCAGATCTTCAGTATTATCACCGCGCACGCGCGCTTGTTCTTGTTGTGACGCGACCTGCCATTGTTGTCCTTGGTATCCGGACTATCGTGATGTTTGGCCAAGTTGTTGCTTCGAGCTAGCTGCTTGTCCTCTCCCGCACAAAAGCGAGTCATGAGGGTTGTGAGGGCTGCCATAGATTTCGCTTTTCCTCGCATAGGTGCCGCAAGCCACTCGTCATGGATGTTATGTTTGAATGCTGCAAGGGCCTCTCGTGATCCGGACACCAACGATTTGATTTTTGTTTGAGAGGAACCGTGTCTGTAATTGCTCGGCCGATTCTTCCGGCTGCTAAATTATGTAGCTAAGGTCATCGGCATCCGTGGTCGCATATATGTGCCCTAGAAGTTATCAAGGAATGCGGCTTCGAGGTCCTCCCAACAACCAATTGATTCTGGCCGCAAGCTGTTGAGCCAATGCCGAGCTGGTCCTTTAAGCTTGAGTGGGAGGTATTTGATGGCATGTAGATCATCACCGCGGGCCATGTGGATATGGAGGAGATAGTCCTCGATCCAGACCACAGGATCTGTGGTACCATCATATGATTCGATGTTTACAAGTTTGAAGCCCTCAGGGATTTGATGATCCATTACTTCATCTGTGAAGCATAGTGGGTGTGCGGCGCCTCTGTATTGGGCTATATCCCGACATAGCTCATATGAGCTATGTCTACTATGTTCGGCCCGGGCAGGTTTGTTGTATCCGGCGCGACGGTAATCATCCCGCGTCGTTGGGCGCCCACGCGATTCATAGATCGATCTTGTATGTTTTGCCTTATCCTCCAATATATCTCGCAAGTCTGGCGCGTTTTCCCATGCCTTGGTACTTTTTGAGCGGCGCGGGTGTGGCTTGAGCGGAGGGCCGAGAGGCTTCTGTCGCCGCCACGGGTGGCCGGTCTGCCATGTCATGCGCTGGTGACTTGGGTGCTTCCTCCTCTAGTCGAGGCAACGACCCGCGCTTGTGGTAGCTTTTGAGGGCGCTCGAGTTCATACTCTTCGCTGCAAAGACTTTAGTCCATCCGCTACCAGCAGTGTCTTGATCATCTCTAAGTTGTTGCTGCTTTTCTTGAGGCTGTTTGTCGTGGCTATAAGCCCGCGCTTGAAACGCCCTGTTCAAGCGGGATCCTCAGCACGATAAATTGCTCGCCGCCGAGGCTTGCCTCATCTTCGGAGGGAGGCGATAATTATCGCCCTCAACCTTTTTTTCTACTCAGACCGTCAGCGGACTTGCTTCCCTCCTCCCACGCCGAGTCCCCGCCGAGGGGTTCTCTTTGGCACCGTCCGGTGTTATTATCTCCGTGCCGAATCACCGCTTATTGTCGCGATTTAGAGCGCGCGCCGACGCCGGCGCTTCGCTGTTTCTTGAGGGGTCATCCTCCGTTGTTCCATCGCCGCTCCCATCTTTTGGGATATCCACCATGTATATGTCGATGACGAGGTGGCCTTCCAAGGCGCCTCGTAGGCGCTGGGTCTTGGTCGCTCCGGCGTTGTCGCCCATACCGCCGACGCCTTCGAGTCGAAGTCGGCATGTCGGTTAAATCATCGGCGGCTACAAAGTGGGTGGTGGGTGGGCGTTGAATTTCGCCGTCCAGATCCCAACCTTCCTGTCCGCAGTCCGCCAGGGCTCTCCGGATAAAGAGAGAGACTCTAGTGAATTCAGGATGTCGCAAAGGGCGAAAAGCTGAAAGATGTCCGCGCAGGAACTCCATAACGGGCGCCCAATCGGATTCGATTGGTAGGGGCGCTGGAGGGTTCGGAGTCCGGAGAGGAGTCCGCACCGGGGTCAAGGTCTCGCAGCGACAGGGATAGAGTTCGCTCGATCGCCAGAGATTGTAGCCCCGAGGCGGTGTCCAACCACTCGCCCTCGATCGGGGAATCCGCCCGGATTAAGGGTCGGAGCGGATGTCGGTGCGGCCTCTGGCACCGCTCGCCATGTAGCTAGATCATGCCCATCGAGACAAGGCGCACGTTATTGCGGCTCGAATCCGTCAAGATCAAGTCTCCGCGATATCGGCCGATAGTTCAAACTTCAAATCTTACTCGATGGCTGGGGCGAGCTGATCTGCTCCACATGGCTGCTTAATTGGCCCGCAGCAAAGCCGCCGAACATTAAGATCTGTCCGGGAGAAAAGTCTCACCCCGACCGCTGTTGTTGATGATCAAGGAGCCATCGGGCCTATCGGTGACGCTACGCAGGAACTCTCAATGAAAGCACCAATGTCGGTGTCAAACCGCGATCTCGGTAGGGGGTCCCGAACTCGTGCGCCTAGGCGGATGGTAACAGGAGATAAGGGACACGATGTTTTACCCAGGTTCGGCCCTCTCAATGGAGGTAATACCCTACTCCTGCTTGATTAATATTGATGATATGGGTAGTACAAGAGTAGATCTACCACGAGATCAAGGAGGCTAAACCCTAGAAGCTAGCCTATGGTATGATTGTTGTTCGCCCCACGGACTAAAACCTCCGGTTTATATAGACACCGGATAGGTTAGGGTTACACAGAGTCGGTTACAATGGTAGGAGATCTACATATCCAGACGCCAATCTTGCCTTCCACGCCAAGGAAAGTCCCATCCGACACGGGACAAAGTCTTCAATCTTGTATCTTCATAGTCTTGGAGTCCGCTATCCGGACACCCCTAGTCCGGGACTCCTCACCCAGCTTTAGGATGGCCGTGAAGTTTGGCATGAGGAAAATCAACTTCTTTTTTTTTTTGAATCGACACACCACCAAGTTCAGTATTGGGGCCGCCAGAACCTGGCTCAGCTGTTTAAGTGGAAGAAACCTTAAGAGATCAACAGCTGGTTCTTCTTGAAGGTAAACTTCACGTAACACTTGAAGTTGCATATGTTGGACATGAATTTGGTCCAATATCCCGAGGATGGAGTTGAAGCGGCAAGTACATCCCGAAAAACTTTGATCCGGAGGGCTGAATCTCGGTTAGATGTTGCATGAACACGATCACTTCTCCATCTTGAGGTTCGTGGAGGGCACTCGGGACCGTGGACTCGCCAATGGAGGACATTTTTCAAGGCTAAAGCACCAGTCAGAACATATCCATTGATTTGTGTTTCCGTGATCCGGGAAGGAACCCAGTTGCAAGCGGCGAATTGCTTGGCCATTTTTGGACAACAAACTGTAAAAGAAAAGTGAAGGCCGGTTTACGATTGTAGGTTGATGTGCACTAATCGAAGTTAAACTGGGGAATTTGATCAAGGCATATATGTGAGTTAAAACTGGAAATTAGTACTCAAATCAATATGGCGGTTTAAGTGAGGGCTAATGGCATATGGCGGATTATCAACTGCTAAAGGTTAAACCACCCTTAAATGTAAGAGGCAGAGATGAAATTTACTAAGTGTTTGCGTAAACAGGTTTCACAATATGGCAGATAATTTTGGATCTACCATGGATCAAGAAAGAAAATTTTCTCGAGCCCTACAATGACACTAAGAAGAACGGAGAAGGTCCAGAGTAGAGTTTTTTCCAAGGAACAAAGAAGATGCTGTGGTGCGGTAGACTAAGGTTATGGATCGTCGCAAAGAAAACAATCGGGCCTAGCTAAGATGCAGAGAGATGCTAAGGAAAAGGGGACCGTATTGACGAACGCCGATGAACAGGGAAGAACATGAAACACTAATGGAGATCTAGGGTTAAGGGAA
>JAHIAM010015469.1:0-35043 GCA_021605205.1 Aegilops longissima | reverse complement strand
ATAACATGGACAAATTCCACTTTACTTTAGTAGTCAAAAACTTATCATTTGTACCCTTATAAAAAACGAGTTGCGGTGATGGTGTGCTCCATCTTGTAATATGATCAGATGATCTATATCGAGGATAGAAAGCAAACTATGATAATTTTACAAAGATACCCGCACCTCTCTCCACATCATTATCTCCCACAACCTCATTGCTCAAAATTAAAAAGGAATAAGTCTCGAACAATCTAGCATGCATGGTGGCTGCCATGCCGCTGGCCGGCCCATCCCCATGCCTCCGCCCATTCCAACCACAGTCACCACCACGCCCACCTCCTCGCCTTATCTCTCATCTTTCATTTTTGATGACATTCTAGATACCAGTTTTCCGATAAAATTCTCGAGATATCATTATTTACACATGGGATTACTCCTGCATGGGTCAATCACAACAGATGTTTGTAAAAAATGCATATTGATGTTCCGCGTGTGCACAGAATCTTGCTTGTAATTATATAACGCAAATCACGAAAGGAAGTGAAATTTTTGACACAACCACGTTAACATGGCCACGTAAATCACTAGCTAAAGTAAATACCATTATACTTATATCCCGATGCAAAAGGTTGAGTACATGTCCGAAGAGTAGAGTCGCACACACGCATGCCTCTCTAATCTCTCTCACACACACACCAGTTACGGACGCCCACTTAAGCATACGTATAGTTACAATTTGTGCACCTGGCATACACGTGATGCTGCGCATTTATTTAAGCCGGAAGGCTAACACAAACAGTAGCTGCATTGATTCCTCCCACCGCCTTTCTCTCCGTCACGCCCAGAGCCATGGCCGCCAAAGGTAACAACATACGCATACTCCCACGAGCGCCGCTAATATGGAAATTTTAGTGGTCATGCATGCATCTTTTGTGCTAACTCCTATATAAGGGTTGACCGGCCTTCAATGGACGCGGCGCGGCGGTGGAAGAGGAAGGAGAGGGAAGGTGTGGAGTAACGCTTACCACAATTTTTAGAAACCGAGTGTAATAATTGAGTAGTTTGCAACTACAAGATTACACTAAACGGTTCAAACCTATACTCACACTTCCATGGGTGTGAAACGGTCAGCGCCGCCGAGCGGCCAAGCAGCGATTAATGCCCGGCCAGAGCGAGAGGCGACCTCACCGGGCGCCGGCTTTGAAGTGGCGCGATGGCTTAGAGAGCCCGTCGGCACGCGATCGCTCCGTCGAGATCGGCCATAGCCTGTTTGGATCCATGGGTTATAGTTTGATCTAGTTGGGGCTCAAATAGCCCTAAAGTATCCAAGCATGAGGGTTTAAATTGGAGCAAGTTGCACCGAACCCACAAAAAATATCCCACCCAAGAGGTGCTAGCTGGAGATAGTTCTCATTGGGACCAATGAAAATCATTTTCTCTCTCCATGAAGTGCATTTATTGTCAATCTAACCTTGTCACCCAAACACCTCTTTGGCTACAAAGTAGTTCGGGTTAGTCATGAGTTAGTCTAACCTCTAGCTAAGTTAGAGTATCAAATGAGCAGATAGGACATGCAAGTTGCTCAAAGCATGCAAAATTGCACGTGAAAGGATTTTTTTCTTTTTGAAAATGGAACGTGAAAGGAATTTTTTTAGAATGCTTTGGCATGTCGCTAACATGTGATAGTTAACCAATTCAATAGACGGCAGAACGCCAGCCCGCCGCACTTTGATAGAGACGAGGAGGAGAAGCGATACGTCGCTGGATTACTAGAGATAGGTGTCGACGGCCAAGAAATATGGTGATAGCGTGGTTAGCCATGTACTAGTATGATGTAACTACACTAGGCTGCCGTTTTCGTACTCTTCCACCACTGTGGAGATGATTGGTTAATTTTATATCGCTGATAATTTTAAATATTATGAGTGCGACGCTCCACCACGAGGTTCCTTGCTCCTTCATCGCCGTCCTAATCTATGTTCTTCCACTCTATTTTTTTACGTGAGCTTTGTTCATCCTTTGCCAACACGCGAGACATCTAGCATCAAGGTGCACGTGTTATGCAAGGATCGCCCATCTATATGAAGAACACGTGGACTGGAACTACGAGACGGACATGTACCGGAGTGGACGACAACTGAGTAATATAGCGCATAAGTGAAGTAGAAAGGCACAAATGGTATGAACATGGTGGCATATAGGGTGTTTGGTTGCGTTTCATCTCAAAGATAATTGTTCTCTTCATGCATGCTCACCACCTCTTCATGCATGCTCTCTTCATGCATGCTTCTAGTGTATTTGTGCTAAACTAGTGGACTCATGCACCTCCATACACTCTACCAAACACCCAAAAGTAGGTCAAGAAGGGAACTCTTGGGCGGCATTTGTCTCTTACTACGACTACCACTAATTTTACGTGCAATGCACGGTGATGTTATGAGCACGTGCCTAAGTACTCTACTACTACTATTAGTTGGAGGCACATATTAACTTTCATATTTGTTTACGGTATGCCCGAGACCTTCCAACTAGACGGTATTTCTCCGTGTCGCACTTTGTATCATTCATACCACTAAGTACTACTACGGTGGTTCCCACCCAAGTGGAAGAAGTGGAGACGCCTACCACTGTTTTTACGCTGGGCTCTACCACGCTGTTCATGTCCCACCTTCGCCGATGCGGTGGCACATCCAGACGTCATGTTTGGCACCGTCGTAAGAGTTGAACGCTAGCATTCATCGTAAATAAAATAATTATAAATCACAAGGATACTATTTTTTTCAAACCAATCAGCATGATACTATACCATGTGTTTCTTGCTCGATATTGGAAAGAATACTTATTCCCAACATGTGGGACGCCAACCATCCTGGTCCACTTGCCATGCATGCAGTAACTCCAAGGAGAGTCACCGTGTTGTCAACAAAGTAACAATGACTAATGAGCCATCAAATCACAGCCCACTTCCCACTTTGAAGTTGCTCTGACGAAGGAACCATCATGACTTCGTTGAATTCTCTTGAAGAAAAAAACTACTGTACCAAAGATCGCTAGCTACAGTAGTTACTCCAACAGAGGCCTCCTTTCGCTCATAGGATAGTAATATGAAAATCATAGGAAGTGAGATGACATGCATCTCAATTCCTATAGAGAAAGAGATGCCATTTGATGCTTAGGATAGGAATTTTCCATTTAGTCTAGGCTAATGTACTGGTAATTTGTTTAAAACTACGTAGTAACTAGTAGTATTGGTACATGCCTCGCACTTAACACGCACACACACACTAACTACTAGTACTACTACTTCTCACATACGCCGACGCTGGCTGCTCTTCCTTCCTCGGTTATTACGATACCCCACCGTGCTTGGATCTCTCCACGACCTCTCTAAGCAGAAATACAGGCGTCTTTTTCTTTCTTACGATGGGCCTCTTTTCTTGAGTGCTTCTGACTTTTCCGCTCCCCTCTGCGGCGGCTGTCGCTTTCTTGCTCTACCGCCCATTCGCCTTGGCATCTTCAAATTCCTCCCACATAGTTGTGAGGTCGCAAGCGGCGATGAACTAAGACGCGTGGATGCCATCGCTTCCCTACCATTTTGTGTGCGGTCGTATGGCGAGGAACTCGGCGCAAGGGATGCCATCGCTGCTTTACCGGTTAGTGTGCCAAGTGGCTTGAACGACGCCAGGAGAGCTCGGGTGGAGGCCGACAACCGTGATAGTGCATTGGTTTGTCAAGAGCTCAAGGATAAGATTTACAAATATGGATTCTTCAATCCTGGTCATTTATTACGAGTAAAATGCATTACGGTCATCAAACTTGTCTTGATAGCTCACTTTGATCATTGTATACAGATATGGTGATTATACTTCCATCGCTCAGCGATAGCTCCAGATTTGTCCGTTGACCACCAACAGTCTGCATGCTATCATCGCTCATGTTTTATCTATCTACGAGGCCTACCTGCCAATGGAGAAAGAACATTGTAAAACCAAAATTATGCGTATGTGGGGAATCAAACCACGACTCGCTGCTGCAACGCACCCTCCTCACCAAATGAAATGAAATACTTCGTGATCGACGCCACGCCACGCCGTCAAAGCATGCTAATGCATGCACGCCGCCTTCTAAATCAAAGTCCTGCTCATGGCGCAACGCAAACGGCAGCCCATCACGCGCTATCGGCGGTGCCTCGACATTCGCTTAGATGTTTGATGGAGGCTCACGGAACGCCGAAAGCATGTATTCACCGCTCAACACCAACGGTATACTGATCCTTGCTCATATATCGTCCATCACAACGACAATCTATAAAACAGCCTAAGCTCGAGAGGGTATTATGGTAGTATGGTACGGCGTACTATCATGAGCATCGATCTTAGTGCCACGCACATCAAACCCTTCCATCGCTAGCGCCGCTTCCCGCCTGAAATGGTCACCGCCTCCAGATGTCAATGTCAGATTCACCGGACTTAATCGCAGGTGCACCAGGTCACCACATGTGGGCTGATACCGCTGGGGCCCACATGTCAGAACCCAAACGATCTGTAGTTAAGTCATCAAGTACGCCTGATTCACGCTCGACGTAACCTACTCCGCGCCAGCTTGTCCATCCGTCGCCGCGCTCATTGCTCTTCGCCCGGATATTAACTTGACCGGATTCGGCGCGCCAGTTTGCCGCTTAGTCGCTGCTGCTATGTCATTTGCTTATGTGTTGCATTTTGCCATGTCATCATCTGCATTTCATATCATGTCATCATGTATTTCATTTTGCATACGTGTTCGCCTCATGCATCCGAGCATTTTCCCGTTGTCCGCTTTTCCAATCCGCACTATGTCTCCCCGCGCCTCTTTTACCTCTTTTTTTGTAAAAGGGTGTTAAACGGTTCCAATGGACCGAGGTTTGCTAAGCTGCCTTGGTATAGCACCGAGACCGTCCAAGTTTCGGCCATTTGGAGGTCGTTGATACCCAACGGTTAACCGGTAAACCAAAAGCCTCCTTCTCCTTGCAGCCCAACACCCTTTCAAAGTGGCCCAAAACCCAGAAAACTCCCTCCATGCTCTCGGTCTCGATCACGATCGTGGTCAAACCGCGCCTCCATTGGACTCTCCTAGCTCGAATTCATGATGAATAATCCACCTAACCCTAGAGATTTTCCTCAGGCCATCGGACATTTCTTCCCGCCGGACATGTACAGCCGCCTCGACCATCGCCTTCCCGCCACTTGTCGCCGCCACCATCCCACCTGGCCGCCTGGCCCAGATCCGGCTCGGCCAATCACACGCTGGCCCACACACCATACGGAGTGCCCCTGGCGTTGCCTCCTCTCACACACAGGGCGCTGCTGCCGCCTTCCGCCGCCTGGCTGCTTGCCCGCCAAGGCCACCCGGCCGCTGGCCTCCTCGGCTCCTCACAGCGGCCACTGCCCTCGCCGAGCACGCTGCCTCACAGCACTGCCTCGGGCTCGCTGGCCTTCCTGCTCGCCGCTTCTCCTCGGGCGCCTTCTGCCGAGTCCGCCAGATCCGGGAGCTGCCTGATCCGGCCGCCTCCTCTTCCCGCCAGCTGGACTCTGGCCACGGGCCGTGTCACCGAGAAGTCGCCGCTGCTGACTTTGGCCCAGATCCACGTCCCAGCCCTGGACCGCGACGAACCTCGAACTAAACGCCGTGCTCTGCCCCCGATCTCGCTGGGCCCTGTTGCGGTATAAATTCTTCGTCCCAGATTTTCAGATTGTTGCATTTTCGCCGTGATCATAACTCTGCACCAGAGCTCCGCTTTGTGCGATAATATGTCAAATTGTTCAGACGAACAGTACATCATTTCATCTCATTGCATCATTTTCATTTGAGCTCATCTTGGTGCCCGAAATGCTGTTGGAAGAGGGATATGTGATGTTAGTTTCAGATTCTTATCGTAACATGCACTTTTGTCATTTTTGCCATGATTGATGTGTGCACCCTATGAACATGAGTCCTACATGTGTTTTGTAATATGCCATGCCATCTTTACAGGTGTATGCCATGTATTTTGTGATCTCTGTGGTGACTAGCAAGCATGCAAACTAGGCTTCATGATGTTGCTGATTTCAGCTTCTGCTCACTGATATTTTTATGCCATGTTAACTTGATGCTACCGAGAGATCCATGCTTATTTTGAGATACTTCAGTATGGATGTTTTGAACATATGGTTATTCTATCCATCCATGCCCTTGTTTGCAATTATGGAGTGCCATAGCTTGAGTCAATCGAGCCTACTTGCTATAAAATGTTTCCTCGCAGGTTGTTTACATGTTATTCAATTTTGCCAAGGTTGTTGTAGTTGATCCGTGTATGCTATGATGTTGTTCTTGCCATGTATAGCTTCTAGGACATGTCTTATTACTGTGAGTTGCCTTTCCATGCCATGTATTGCTCTGTGATGAGTGGTTCAAGCTCACCAACATGCCTACTTATTGTTGTTCCTGCCATGTATGAATCTCTATATAACTTGCCATGTTTACATGGGTGCCATCATATTTTCTCGATCTTTTTGGCTCATGGTCAGTAAAGGACTTTTGTTCTATGCAATTAGTAGATTCATGCCATGCCTTTGTTTGCCATGATAAGTTCCTGTAACATGTTGTTTGATAGCTCTAAACATTGCAACCGATGTTATTTCAAAGTCTAAACTGTTATTATTTGCAATCTTGCCATGTGTGTTTGAGCATGTTCTAGTGATTTGGAGATAGCTCAGTGTTCATGTTTTGTAATGCTTTACCTGTACATCATGCACATGCCTTTTGTTTTCATGTTGAGATTCCGAGCATGTTGTTTTGGTGCTTGAAATATGCCTAGTTGTTTTGGACAGATTGTTGCTATAACTTGTATAGGGTGTGTTTGAACTGCTGTTCGCTTTTGAGGTGCTCTATATGAAACTTGCTTGATTTTGCATGTAGCTTCATATTATCATGTTGCATCCTTGTTTTGAGATGTTTGTTGATGTTTGTATGCATTTTGCATCAATGCCATGTTATCTTGTTTTACTCATATCTTCTAGGCCGTAGTCTCAATTAAATGAACTTTATATGTAACTTGACTAGAATTTCGTAGATCATCGTGGTGCATCTTAACTTGCTGTTTAACAACTTGAACATAAGGTTTATTCAGATCTGGAACAATTTCAAAATTTGTATGTGAGGACTTACCGAATTGTTATATGTTGTTTCCGCCTCATTTAAACTTGCTTTGACGGTTGTTCTTGTTTGCATCATCTCTGCCATGAGTAGCTTCATGTAGCTTTGTCATGCATCATGCTTGGTTTTGCATTATGCCTTGTTCATGTGTGGTGTTTACCATGTTGTGTGCTTCTTCTTCTTAGTTCTCGCTTGCTACATCGTGAGGATTCGCTCGCTCACGCTTGGTTCTTCATCCGCTCGCCTTCTTCATGGACTCGCTTCTTCCTTGCGGGATTTCAGGCAAGATGACCGCTACCCGATCTCACTACTATCATTGCTATGCTAGTTGCTTCGTTTATCGCTATGCTGCGCTACCTATTACCTCGCTTATCAAGCCATCCCAAATTGCCATGTCAGCCTCTAACCTTTGACACCTTCCTATGCAAACCGTTGTTTGGCTATGTTACCGCTTTGCTCAGCCCTCTTATAGCTGTTAGTTGTAGGTGAAGATGAAGTTTGTTCCTTGTTGAACATGGAGATGTTGTTCCTTGTTGGAACATGTTTACTTGTTGGGATATCACAATATGTCTTATTTAATTAATGCATCTATATACTTGGTAAAGGGTGGAAGGCTCGCCTTATGCCTGGTGTTTTGTTCCACTCTTGCCGCCTCTAGTTTCCGCCATATCGGTATTATGTTCCCGGATTTTGCTTCCCTAACGCGGTCGGGTGATTTATGGGACCCCTTGACAGTTCGCTTTGAAGACTCTCCAGAAGGCCCAACATTGGTTTTACCATTTGCCTCACCACCACCTACATTTCCTTTGGGAGTAATTAACCCAAGGGTCATGTTTATTCAGCCCCCCGGCCAATGCTTGTCTAAGTGTTGGTCCAAACTAGTGCTTTTGCAGCGCCCTCAAGGAAACTTGGGGTGTGGTTTTAGTTGTACGGACTGCTCATCCTGGTCGTGGCTCGAGACGAGATATGCACGCTACTATCAGGTGTCGGCACGCCCGAGGTCTTGCTGGTCTTGTTTTATTGCTGTCAAATGTCTTGTAGCCGGATTTCAGATCGACCGGTCTTCCGGAGAAGGAATATCTTCGTTGATCGCGAGCTTATCATGGGTTGTTACACCCCTCAGGTATAAACTTTCGAGCCGTGCCATGTTATGTGGCAGATGGGAATTTGTTGATATCTGTTGTAGTAAACTTGAAGCAAAACCTTCTAAAATACACCAACCGTAGCGAACTGCGAGTGTCTCTTTTCGGGTTGATCGAGGAGAACACGGTTTCGGGTTATGTCGACGTAAGTAGGAGTTCAGGATCACTTCTTGATCATTACTAGTTGACGAGTGTTCCTTTGTTTCTCTTCTCGCCTCATTTATGTGATGTTAGCCACCATATATGCTTAGTCGCTGATGCAACCTCACCACTTTACCCTTCCTTTCCCTTTAAGCTTTTAGTCTTGATACCCATGGTAATGGGATTGTGAGTCTCGTGGGCTCACAGACATTACACCACCATTGCATGTACAGGTTTTATGATCATGACGCGAGAGCGATGTTGCTTGTTTGGAGTTCTTCTTCTGCTTCTTCGATCGTGGATAGGTTCTGTGTCGGCACCGCTAGCAGTGGTGGATGTTGTTTGAGTTTCTTTATGTTTCATCCGTAGTGGATGTTGATCTTGTATATGATGTTGATGTA
Source organism: Aegilops longissima (assembly GCA_021605205.1). NCBI lineage: Eukaryota > Viridiplantae > Streptophyta > Magnoliopsida > Poales > Poaceae > Aegilops > Aegilops longissima. The sequence continues at coordinate 26,207 of JAHIAM010015469.1, read as the reverse complement.
TTCTTGTGGCATTTGTGCCTTATGTATGTATCCCCATCTATTATGTAATGTTGATGTAATGATATCCACCTTGCAAAAGCGCCTCAATATGCGGGTCTATCTCAGGGACCAGTTCTTAGGGTCGATATTGGGCGTGACAGCCCTGTATCCCGCCATAGCCAAAGACCCACACTATTCTCCTCCATCTTCCTTATGTCGGCACCACTTCAACCATGGCCTCGGCGTCTGGGTTTTCTTGACGCATCGTCAGACGAGCGACGAGGACAAGGGCTTCCGCTCCTCAAGGCTGCCTAAAGTTTTCGACATACCGTCAGCAGAGCAACGGCGAGATCGCCGCACTTCGCCGCCTCCGCCACGCCTACCATCGGTTGCATATATGCGCTGGCGCAGCGAGGGAAGAGTAGTACATGGTAGGTCGCCGCCGCCTCGTCCTGGAAGCCACCGCCACTTCCACTCACCGATGCCAAGCTTGGGTGGGTAAACATCGGCGTTTATTACCACTTGACAGCGACGTGGAGGCGGAAATTTAACCCAGCTCGGAGAGGAGGTTATTCGGCGGATGAGGAGGAGGCAAAGGCAATGGTCGGTTTTCGTGTTCATGCTTTTACATGGTGGTTTCGCCGCCTAATCGCTTAGATTAGGTTTACGTGAGGTTTTGTACCGGTTTAAAGCAATATGTAATGAATTTCATCCAGTTTGTAGAAGAGTTTTAAAATGCAAATGAATTTCATCCAGCTAATTTGAAATTTGCTTGTTTGCACGAATTTCGTCCGATTAGTTCATAGTTGTCGGCAGGCGCGGCAGCATCTGGATGGCATCCATCGCGATCCCTGACGTGATGCCGGTGTAAATTTGTGGGCCAGCGCTGAGATGCCTCAACCATCATGCTATAATCGCTAATAATCCTCCATTATTTGCTGTGGAATAGTTATCCCTCGATCAAAATCAGATCCGTATAAGCCAGACATCTGGGTGAAGAGGTAAAACTTGCTTACATAAAAATGGAGCAAGTGGACTAAGACTGGAAAGTGCAACTATCCCTAGGTGGTTTTGGTAATTCATAACAACATATAGCTCATTGAGCTAATGCTATTCAAGATGAACATTTCAGAAAGCTCAATGAATGGCATGGCATGGATGATGAAAGTGGATCCTCAAAATGCTAATGACAAAGGATTGGCTCAAGCTCAAAAGCTCAAGACTCTTCATTTTATATTTTAGTGATTCAAGATCACATTGAGTCTATAGGAAAAGCCAATACTATCAAGGAGGGATGAGGTGTTGCTTAATGAGCCTTGTTTCATGTGCTTAGTGATATGCTCCAAAACCTCAACTACTTTCTCACATCCACATATGACCTAAACCTAAAGCCAAAATCGGTCTCACCGATTCTTCCTATCCGCGCCACCGATTCCATATGTCATAGCCATCGCCACAAACCCTAGGAAAATCGGTTCTACGATAGGGATCTCGGTCTCACCGAGATGGGATTGTAATCTCTCCGCTTCTTTCAGAACTTTTCGGTCTCACCGAAAGAGCGGATCGGTCCCACCGAGATTGCAATGTAAACTTCTTCCTTTTGTAACATTTTCGTCTCACCGAAAAGAGCAAATCGGTCCCACCGAGTTTACTCGACCAACTCTCCGTTAGCTAATTACCAAAATCGGTCTCACCAGTTTGTGTAATCGGTCTCACCGAGATTACATTATGCCCTAACCCTAACCATATCGGTCCTACCGAGATGCAAGTCACCCCATCAAAACCCTAACGGTCACTAGGTTTACTAAAATCGGTCCTGACCGAGTTTGTTGATTCGGTCCCACCGAGATTGGTAAATGTGTGTAACGTTAGATTTTGTGTGGAGGCTATATATACCCCTCCACCCCTCTTCATTCGTGAGAGCCATCGAAAAACCTACACTTCCAACTTACCATTTCCGAGAGAGAACCACCTACTCATGTGTTGAGGCCAAGATATTCCATTCCTACCATATGAATCTTGATCTCTAGCCTTCCTGTTGCTTCCACTCAAATCTTCTTTCCACCAGATTCAAATCCTATGAGAGAGTTGAGTGTTGGGGAGACTATCATTTGAAGCACAAGAGCAAGGAGTTCATCATCAACACACCATTTGTTACTTCTGGAGAGGTGTCTCCTAGATTGGCTAGGTGTCACTTGGGAGCCTCCGACAAGATTGTGGAGTTGAACCAAGGAGTTTGTAAGGGCAAGGAGATCGCCTACTTCGTGAAGATCTACCGCTAGTGAGGCAAGTCCTTCGGGTGACGGCCATGGTGGGATAGACAAGGTTGCTACTGTGGACCCTTCGGGTGGAGCCTCCGTGGACTCTCACAAGAACTGCTACTCCTTCGTGGGTTGAAGTTCCATCAACGGAGGTACGATAGCACCACCTATCTAACCACGCCAAAAACATCCGTGTTCCAATTGCGCTTGAATCTCCAAACCCTTCCCTTTACTTTCTTGCAAGTTGCATGCTTTAATTTCCGCTGCTCATACACTCTTGCATGCTTGCTTGAATTGTGTGATGATTGCTTGACTTGTCCTAAGATAGCTAAAATCTGCCAAACTCTAAAACTGAAAAGGCTAAGTTTTTAATTGGTCAAGTAGTCTAATCACCCCTCTAGACATACTTCAAGGTCCTACAAGTGGTATCAGAGCATTGGTCTCCATTTGCTTTGATTTCCATAGCTTTTGGTGGTCATAGCCTTGGTTTCACAACCTAGAGAGTATGGCGTCTAATAGGAAATTATCACAGAGAGGTCCTTACTTTGATGGTACTAATTTTGCTAGTTGGAAGCATAAGATGAAAATGCATATTCTGACATAACCCCGCTGCTTGGGCAATTATTTGTATTGGCTTGCAAGGTGAATTCTTTGATGGGAGAGAGCCGAACCGGAAGCTAATGCGAAGAATTGAAGATGTTGCAATACAACGCCAAGCTTGTGATATCATCTTCAACGGATTGCTCCCAAGAATTCAACAAAATCAGCCGCCTTGAGAATGCAAAGGAAATTTGGGATACTTTGATTGATATGCATGAAGGTACCGAATCCGTCAAGGAATCCAAGTTGATGTGCTCCAAAGTCAGCTTGACAAGTTCAAAATGAAGGATGGTGATGTCGCTGAAATGTACTCTAGGCTTGCACTTATCACAAATGAGATTGCCGCTTAGGGAGTGAAGAGATGACCCATGATTCATCATCAAGAAGATCCTAAGAGCATTGGATGGAAAGTATGATACCAGCACATTGATTCAAATGATGCCAAACTACAAAGATCTCAAGCCAACGGAAGTCATTGGAAGAATTGTTGCTCATGAGATGTCACTTAAGGATAAGGAGGAACTTCACAACAAGTCAAGTGGTGCTATAAAGCCTCAAGTGAAGCCCCCACATCATCAAGTGAGAAACACACCTTCAATGAAGAATTGAGCTTAATGGTGAAGAACTTCAACAAATTCTACAAGAGTAGAAGCAAAGAAAGAAGCTCCAAGTCAAGGTCTTACAATGACAAAAGATCTTCTAGTTGAGCGAATTACAACAGGGAGACCCTGACACTATTCCAATGAGTGTACGGACCCTACAAAAGAAGAGAAGACTTCCAAAAGAAGAAGTAGAAGAGAAGAATCACCACCAAGAGAGAGGAGGAGTAGAGATGATCGCATGAACGAAGACCTCACGGAGAAGCAAGGATCTGGAAAGGAAGGACAAGTCATCAAAGAGCTACACAAAACGAAGACATCAAGCTCATGTTGGTGAATGGGTATCCCGCCCGACTTCGACCATCACTCCGAGAGAAGCTATCACCCGACCAATATACTCAAGATGAAGGTGTTGCCGCTTCAGCACTTGTGTCAACCAACCCTACGACATATTTGAATCACCAAATGAAGGAATTGGTAGATGCTTCATGGCCAAAGGTCCTAAGGTAACACACCCCGAGTATGTTGATTTTGATGTTGATGAAGATGACTTGCTAGGTGATGATGATTTACTTGTTGACAACTCTAGTGATGAATACTATGATGAAACGTCAATTAATCATGCTAATCAAGGTGAAACGAATGACAATGATAAGGAGAAAATTGAGCGCCTAACTAAAGAACTAAACACTCTAAGTTAGCTCATGAAACTATCTTTGAAGATCATCGAGAACTTTTAAGGCCTATGAGAAGTTACGCTTGAAAAGCTCAATCTTGAGCAAGAGCATGAGTTCTAAAAGCAATCAATGATGATCTCCTCAGAAGAAAGTTCTTCTTACATTGCTGCTGCCATTTCTATCTACTTACATGCCTCAAGTCAAGTCTAGTAACAAGAAGAAAGATTCTTCTAGTAGTAACAATAACAATGCTAAATCCAATATTGTTGCTTCTAGTAGTTCTCTTGATTCCACTAATGATTCTCTTAGCCAAGTTACACTTGAGCAAGAAAATAGCTTATTGAAGGAATTATAGAGAAAGGTGTATACAAGAGCCTTGCCGAGTAAGCAATTCGAGGAAATTGTATGCAAGCAAGGAAGGCACCGAAGAATCAAGGTGTTGGTTTTGAACGAAAGTTCAATGCCAATGGAGTTGAGGGAAGAAGATCAATACCCCAAGACTAAGTTTGTTCCTCAACAAGAGAAGTATGATCCTACTTCCTTCAAGGGAACACAAGCACAAGATGATCTTCCACCACAAGACCACAAGAACAAAGGCAAGGACAAGCTTCAAGAAGAGATTGATGCATTTGAAGAAGCACCAAGGTCTCGGTCAAGGGATTCCCAAGACTACGCCAAGTTCTACCTCATCAAGTACAACTATAACTCCAAGGATTCCCATCAAGATGATGTGGATCCCAAGAAGAAGAATAGAGAGTTCTTGAGGGTGACTCCGCCAACATATTTCACTCATATCATTATGGCAAGGACAAGTGCAATCAACTTCCATATCTTGCACTAGTTCAAGGAGTCACAAACCCTCATGTTGGTAAGGCAAGGACAAGGTAACCTAATGATTTCATGGACATCATTTTGTGTGCATCACTCTATGTCTATGGATATACTTGTTTGTTCCTTGTGGGACTAACCCATGTAGGTATTGAAAGTGCAACTCACTCCAAAGGATTGCTCCAAAAGATCTACATCAACATTGAGCATCCACATCTTCAACACCTACATGAAGTCATCATCGCAAAACCCAAGGTTAGTTCATCCTCTTAGGGGGATCTCACATCTAGGGGAGCTTAACTCTAAGAATTGAGTCAAAGCAACTCTAATGATGTGAACACATAAATGTTTTATGTAAAAGTGGTAACCCCACTTGAGCTTAAACGATGAGTATGACCTATGATCAAATGTCTATCATTTGACTCCTAAGTCAATATACTCATATAGATGACCTAGTCATCGCCAATTGTTTGATAGATGCTAGAATTGGTTGTGCATGCTTTGCCACATATTTCATTGCCATCTTATTGTGTGAGCATGTTGGTTGCATACTTTACTCATTCGAGGACATCCACTTGTTGTTTTGATTGATGGCTTCTTTTTCTTTGGCCAAGTGGATGGACAAGAATGCCTAAGAACCTTCTAGCTATCTATGCTTTTCTCGCTCAAACTCTATTCATGCTACATCACAAAATTTGATCAAGTCGATTCAACCACTCTGTGAGGAGCACTGAGTCCCCGATCTCATAGACTTAAACTTCCAAAACTTTGTGATTCTCTCACCGACCGATTCTCCATTTCGTCTTACCGAGATCACTTAGTCGATCTAGGTTAATCTGCAACCGATTTGAACTTGTCACACCGAGTTGCAATAACGTACGCTTTTGCATCTTGTGCCACCGAAGTTGTTCCACTTGTCACACCGGCTGTGGTCGGCTATATAGTCACGGAAAATTTGAAATTTCTCCAACTCTTCGCCACAATAGCTCGCTCGCCTCCGTGGTCTCCGATCGCCCCTGCCGCCACCGCCTGTCATCTGGTCTCCGCCGCCAACGGAATTCAACCTCTGTGTCAGCCAGAGCAGTCTCCTCAACTAGGGTATGGACTGATCACAGCGCTTTCTCGTCCGATTCAAAGACATTGTGTTCTTATTGATTCTTGCCACATTGAAACACTCCTATCCAACAATGCAATCCTAGAATAGTTTTGATTCAAATTTAGGGTTAGGTTTCGCCAAACCATCTCGACCCAAGAGTTGAAAAACTCGGTCCCACCGATTTGGCTTATGCCATTGCACTAGTGAGACTCGGTCTGACCGAGAATTGCTAATCGGTGAGACCGATTTTAGGACTTTAGAAACCCTAGCAGTCTCGGTGCCATCAACCGTGACTCGTCCAACCGAAGTTCATCGCTTAGGTTCCAAATCTCGAATCACCAGTTTGAAAATCGGTTGATCCGAAATGTCAGGAAAACTAAACTGAATTTTGAGTCATTCTTTGCAAAAATCTGCATTTTGTGATGCTCATCCACTCTACCTCATCTATAACTCTTCACAGGTCAGAAGTTGTTTGCAGATGTCGCACTGAAAGATGACAAAAAAGTCAAAGGAACAGTGAACATGAGTGAGGGCACTAGTCCCTCCATTTCTTCAGATGAAGGCAGAGACCCTGCAAATTTCCTAAAGCTGCCACTGTGCAAAGGAAGAAGAAAACCCAGATTCAAGATGAGGATTATAGGGCAGAAGAGGATGAAGCAACTCCAAGAAGGTAGTGCTCAAAAGGAGTATGGCTCAGACATAGCACAAAGCCTGGACTCAATAAGAAGGTTCCTGCCAAGAGGACACCTATGCCAAAGGTCGAGCATCAACTCAAATTCTGAAAAGCAAGATCCCAAAGAGCCACCGCTGCTGAAGGAAGAAAAGGAAAGAGGGTCAAGAAGACCACAAATGAGTTATTGGGAAGCCTTCCATGATGGAAGAGGAAGAAGAGATTGTCGCACCAAAGACCCAAGGCACCAAAGCTATGGGTGATGCTATAAGATCAGGGCTGCCACATCTAAGCCCAAGGAAGCACCCAAAGCTGCCCCCAAGGCCAAGTTCACCAAAGAGGAATACCAGGAGTATTCCAAATATCGAGAAGAACAAGGCCCCAAAGGTTCGAGGTTGTCATGAAGAAGATGAAGAAGGACAAGTTTTGAGGAAGCTCAAGCCCAAGATACTGCATCACAATGATGCCCATCCTGGGGCGAGGATATGAAGATCGAAGAGACAATGGGTTGAGGCTATGGAGGATGATGATCCATATGCCTCAAGGAGAAGGACTGTGGACTACAGATTCCACACCAAGGAACAAAGAGACTTTTATGAGACTATTCACCGGATAAGAAGCCCATAGTATGTGATATGAGGTGGGTCGACCGACCTACATGAAAGAAAATGTAGAGCACTATCCTGGAGTGCAAGACAGTTTTGTTGCTTGAGTTGCACTTTGTGGGCAAAAGCTCACCAACCGAACGATGAACTTATCATGCGCTTCTACTCCACAAAGACACTTTTATCAAGATGGCAGATAGTGTGGATGTCTCAAGGTACAAGGTATTACTTGCATAACATGGACAAATTCCACTTTACTTTAGTAGTCAAAAACTTATCATTTGTACCCTTATAAAAAACGAGTTGCGGTGATGGTGTGCTCCATCTTGTAATATGATCAGATGATCTATATCGAGGATAGAAAGCAAACTATGATAATTTTACAAAGATACCCGCACCTCTCTCCACATCATTATCTCCCACAACCTCATTGCTCAAAATTAAAAAGGAATAAGTCTCGAACAATCTAGCATGCATGGTGGCTGCCATGCCGCTGGCCGGCCCATCCCCATGCCTCCGCCCATTCCAACCACAGTCACCACCACGCCCACCTCCTCGCCTTATCTCTCATCTTTCATTTTTGATGACATTCTAGATACCAGTTTTCCGATAAAATTCTCGAGATATCATTATTTACACATGGGATTACTCCTGCATGGGTCAATCACAACAGATGTTTGTAAAAAATGCATATTGATGTTCCGCGTGTGCACAGAATCTTGCTTGTAATTATATAACGCAAATCACGAAAGGAAGTGAAATTTTTGACACAACCACGTTAACATGGCCACGTAAATCACTAGCTAAAGTAAATACCATTATACTTATATCCCGATGCAAAAGGTTGAGTACATGTCCGAAGAGTAGAGTCGCACACACGCATGCCTCTCTAATCTCTCTCACACACACACCAGTTACGGACGCCCACTTAAGCATACGTATAGTTACAATTTGTGCACCTGGCATACACGTGATGCTGCGCATTTATTTAAGCCGGAAGGCTAACACAAACAGTAGCTGCATTGATTCCTCCCACCGCCTTTCTCTCCGTCACGCCCAGAGCCATGGCCGCCAAAGGTAACAACATACGCATACTCCCACGAGCGCCGCTAATATGGAAATTTTAGTGGTCATGCATGCATCTTTTGTGCTAACTCCTATATAAGGGTTGACCGGCCTTCAATGGACGCGGCGCGGCGGTGGAAGAGGAAGGAGAGGGAAGGTGTGGAGTAACGCTTACCACAATTTTTAGAAACCGAGTGTAATAATTGAGTAGTTTGCAACTACAAGATTACACTAAACGGTTCAAACCTATACTCACACTTCCATGGGTGTGAAACGGTCAGCGCCGCCGAGCGGCCAAGCAGCGATTAATGCCCGGCCAGAGCGAGAGGCGACCTCACCGGGCGCCGGCTTTGAAGTGGCGCGATGGCTTAGAGAGCCCGTCGGCACGCGATCGCTCCGTCGAGATCGGCCATAGCCTGTTTGGATCCATGGGTTATAGTTTGATCTAGTTGGGGCTCAAATAGCCCTAAAGTATCCAAGCATGAGGGTTTAAATTGGAGCAAGTTGCACCGAACCCACAAAAAATATCCCACCCAAGAGGTGCTAGCTGGAGATAGTTCTCATTGGGACCAATGAAAATCATTTTCTCTCTCCATGAAGTGCATTTATTGTCAATCTAACCTTGTCACCCAAACACCTCTTTGGCTACAAAGTAGTTCGGGTTAGTCATGAGTTAGTCTAACCTCTAGCTAAGTTAGAGTATCAAATGAGCAGATAGGACATGCAAGTTGCTCAAAGCATGCAAAATTGCACGTGAAAGGATTTTTTTCTTTTTGAAAATGGAACGTGAAAGGAATTTTTTTAGAATGCTTTGGCATGTCGCTAACATGTGATAGTTAACCAATTCAATAGACGGCAGAACGCCAGCCCGCCGCACTTTGATAGAGACGAGGAGGAGAAGCGATACGTCGCTGGATTACTAGAGATAGGTGTCGACGGCCAAGAAATATGGTGATAGCGTGGTTAGCCATGTACTAGTATGATGTAACTACACTAGGCTGCCGTTTTCGTACTCTTCCACCACTGTGGAGATGATTGGTTAATTTTATATCGCTGATAATTTTAAATATTATGAGTGCGACGCTCCACCACGAGGTTCCTTGCTCCTTCATCGCCGTCCTAATCTATGTTCTTCCACTCTATTTTTTTACGTGAGCTTTGTTCATCCTTTGCCAACACGCGAGACATCTAGCATCAAGGTGCACGTGTTATGCAAGGATCGCCCATCTATATGAAGAACACGTGGACTGGAACTACGAGACGGACATGTACCGGAGTGGACGACAACTGAGTAATATAGCGCATAAGTGAAGTAGAAAGGCACAAATGGTATGAACATGGTGGCATATAGGGTGTTTGGTTGCGTTTCATCTCAAAGATAATTGTTCTCTTCATGCATGCTCACCACCTCTTCATGCATGCTCTCTTCATGCATGCTTCTAGTGTATTTGTGCTAAACTAGTGGACTCATGCACCTCCATACACTCTACCAAACACCCAAAAGTAGGTCAAGAAGGGAACTCTTGGGCGGCATTTGTCTCTTACTACGACTACCACTAATTTTACGTGCAATGCACGGTGATGTTATGAGCACGTGCCTAAGTACTCTACTACTACTATTAGTTGGAGGCACATATTAACTTTCATATTTGTTTACGGTATGCCCGAGACCTTCCAACTAGACGGTATTTCTCCGTGTCGCACTTTGTATCATTCATACCACTAAGTACTACTACGGTGGTTCCCACCCAAGTGGAAGAAGTGGAGACGCCTACCACTGTTTTTACGCTGGGCTCTACCACGCTGTTCATGTCCCACCTTCGCCGATGCGGTGGCACATCCAGACGTCATGTTTGGCACCGTCGTAAGAGTTGAACGCTAGCATTCATCGTAAATAAAATAATTATAAATCACAAGGATACTATTTTTTTCAAACCAATCAGCATGATACTATACCATGTGTTTCTTGCTCGATATTGGAAAGAATACTTATTCCCAACATGTGGGACGCCAACCATCCTGGTCCACTTGCCATGCATGCAGTAACTCCAAGGAGAGTCACCGTGTTGTCAACAAAGTAACAATGACTAATGAGCCATCAAATCACAGCCCACTTCCCACTTTGAAGTTGCTCTGACGAAGGAACCATCATGACTTCGTTGAATTCTCTTGAAGAAAAAAACTACTGTACCAAAGATCGCTAGCTACAGTAGTTACTCCAACAGAGGCCTCCTTTCGCTCATAGGATAGTAATATGAAAATCATAGGAAGTGAGATGACATGCATCTCAATTCCTATAGAGAAAGAGATGCCATTTGATGCTTAGGATAGGAATTTTCCATTTAGTCTAGGCTAATGTACTGGTAATTTGTTTAAAACTACGTAGTAACTAGTAGTATTGGTACATGCCTCGCACTTAACACGCACACACACACTAACTACTAGTACTACTACTTCTCACATACGCCGACGCTGGCTGCTCTTCCTTCCTCGGTTATTACGATACCCCACCGTGCTTGGATCTCTCCACGACCTCTCTAAGCAGAAATACAGGCGTCTTTTTCTTTCTTACGATGGGCCTCTTTTCTTGAGTGCTTCTGACTTTTCCGCTCCCCTCTGCGGCGGCTGTCGCTTTCTTGCTCTACCGCCCATTCGCCTTGGCATCTTCAAATTCCTCCCACATAGTTGTGAGGTCGCAAGCGGCGATGAACTAAGACGCGTGGATGCCATCGCTTCCCTACCATTTTGTGTGCGGTCGTATGGCGAGGAACTCGGCGCAAGGGATGCCATCGCTGCTTTACCGGTTAGTGTGCCAAGTGGCTTGAACGACGCCAGGAGAGCTCGGGTGGAGGCCGACAACCGTGATAGTGCATTGGTTTGTCAAGAGCTCAAGGATAAGATTTACAAATATGGATTCTTCAATCCTGGTCATTTATTACGAGTAAAATGCATTACGGTCATCAAACTTGTCTTGATAGCTCACTTTGATCATTGTATACAGATATGGTGATTATACTTCCATCGCTCAGCGATAGCTCCAGATTTGTCCGTTGACCACCAACAGTCTGCATGCTATCATCGCTCATGTTTTATCTATCTACGAGGCCTACCTGCCAATGGAGAAAGAACATTGTAAAACCAAAATTATGCGTATGTGGGGAATCAAACCACGACTCGCTGCTGCAACGCACCCTCCTCACCAAATGAAATGAAATACTTCGTGATCGACGCCACGCCACGCCGTCAAAGCATGCTAATGCATGCACGCCGCCTTCTAAATCAAAGTCCTGCTCATGGCGCAACGCAAACGGCAGCCCATCACGCGCTATCGGCGGTGCCTCGACATTCGCTTAGATGTTTGATGGAGGCTCACGGAACGCCGAAAGCATGTATTCACCGCTCAACACCAACGGTATACTGATCCTTGCTCATATATCGTCCATCACAACGACAATCTATAAAACAGCCTAAGCTCGAGAGGGTATTATGGTAGTATGGTACGGCGTACTATCATGAGCATCGATCTTAGTGCCACGCACATCAAACCCTTCCATCGCTAGCGCCGCTTCCCGCCTGAAATGGTCACCGCCTCCAGATGTCAATGTCAGATTCACCGGACTTAATCGCAGGTGCACCAGGTCACCACATGTGGGCTGATACCGCTGGGGCCCACATGTCAGAACCCAAACGATCTGTAGTTAAGTCATCAAGTACGCCTGATTCACGCTCGACGTAACCTACTCCGCGCCAGCTTGTCCATCCGTCGCCGCGCTCATTGCTCTTCGCCCGGATATTAACTTGACCGGATTCGGCGCGCCAGTTTGCCGCTTAGTCGCTGCTGCTATGTCATTTGCTTATGTGTTGCATTTTGCCATGTCATCATCTGCATTTCATATCATGTCATCATGTATTTCATTTTGCATACGTGTTCGCCTCATGCATCCGAGCATTTTCCCGTTGTCCGCTTTTCCAATCCGCACTATGTCTCCCCGCGCCTCTTTTACCTCTTTTTTTGTAAAAGGGTGTTAAACGGTTCCAATGGACCGAGGTTTGCTAAGCTGCCTTGGTATAGCACCGAGACCGTCCAAGTTTCGGCCATTTGGAGGTCGTTGATACCCAACGGTTAACCGGTAAACCAAAAGCCTCCTTCTCCTTGCAGCCCAACACCCTTTCAAAGTGGCCCAAAACCCAGAAAACTCCCTCCATGCTCTCGGTCTCGATCACGATCGTGGTCAAACCGCGCCTCCATTGGACTCTCCTAGCTCGAATTCATGATGAATAATCCACCTAACCCTAGAGATTTTCCTCAGGCCATCGGACATTTCTTCCCGCCGGACATGTACAGCCGCCTCGACCATCGCCTTCCCGCCACTTGTCGCCGCCACCATCCCACCTGGCCGCCTGGCCCAGATCCGGCTCGGCCAATCACACGCTGGCCCACACACCATACGGAGTGCCCCTGGCGTTGCCTCCTCTCACACACAGGGCGCTGCTGCCGCCTTCCGCCGCCTGGCTGCTTGCCCGCCAAGGCCACCCGGCCGCTGGCCTCCTCGGCTCCTCACAGCGGCCACTGCCCTCGCCGAGCACGCTGCCTCACAGCACTGCCTCGGGCTCGCTGGCCTTCCTGCTCGCCGCTTCTCCTCGGGCGCCTTCTGCCGAGTCCGCCAGATCCGGGAGCTGCCTGATCCGGCCGCCTCCTCTTCCCGCCAGCTGGACTCTGGCCACGGGCCGTGTCACCGAGAAGTCGCCGCTGCTGACTTTGGCCCAGATCCACGTCCCAGCCCTGGACCGCGACGAACCTCGAACTAAACGCCGTGCTCTGCCCCCGATCTCGCTGGGCCCTGTTGCGGTATAAATTCTTCGTCCCAGATTTTCAGATTGTTGCATTTTCGCCGTGATCATAACTCTGCACCAGAGCTCCGCTTTGTGCGATAATATGTCAAATTGTTCAGACGAACAGTACATCATTTCATCTCATTGCATCATTTTCATTTGAGCTCATCTTGGTGCCCGAAATGCTGTTGGAAGAGGGATATGTGATGTTAGTTTCAGATTCTTATCGTAACATGCACTTTTGTCATTTTTGCCATGATTGATGTGTGCACCCTATGAACATGAGTCCTACATGTGTTTTGTAATATGCCATGCCATCTTTACAGGTGTATGCCATGTATTTTGTGATCTCTGTGGTGACTAGCAAGCATGCAAACTAGGCTTCATGATGTTGCTGATTTCAGCTTCTGCTCACTGATATTTTTATGCCATGTTAACTTGATGCTACCGAGAGATCCATGCTTATTTTGAGATACTTCAGTATGGATGTTTTGAACATATGGTTATTCTATCCATCCATGCCCTTGTTTGCAATTATGGAGTGCCATAGCTTGAGTCAATCGAGCCTACTTGCTATAAAATGTTTCCTCGCAGGTTGTTTACATGTTATTCAATTTTGCCAAGGTTGTTGTAGTTGATCCGTGTATGCTATGATGTTGTTCTTGCCATGTATAGCTTCTAGGACATGTCTTATTACTGTGAGTTGCCTTTCCATGCCATGTATTGCTCTGTGATGAGTGGTTCAAGCTCACCAACATGCCTACTTATTGTTGTTCCTGCCATGTATGAATCTCTATATAACTTGCCATGTTTACATGGGTGCCATCATATTTTCTCGATCTTTTTGGCTCATGGTCAGTAAAGGACTTTTGTTCTATGCAATTAGTAGATTCATGCCATGCCTTTGTTTGCCATGATAAGTTCCTGTAACATGTTGTTTGATAGCTCTAAACATTGCAACCGATGTTATTTCAAAGTCTAAACTGTTATTATTTGCAATCTTGCCATGTGTGTTTGAGCATGTTCTAGTGATTTGGAGATAGCTCAGTGTTCATGTTTTGTAATGCTTTACCTGTACATCATGCACATGCCTTTTGTTTTCATGTTGAGATTCCGAGCATGTTGTTTTGGTGCTTGAAATATGCCTAGTTGTTTTGGACAGATTGTTGCTATAACTTGTATAGGGTGTGTTTGAACTGCTGTTCGCTTTTGAGGTGCTCTATATGAAACTTGCTTGATTTTGCATGTAGCTTCATATTATCATGTTGCATCCTTGTTTTGAGATGTTTGTTGATGTTTGTATGCATTTTGCATCAATGCCATGTTATCTTGTTTTACTCATATCTTCTAGGCCGTAGTCTCAATTAAATGAACTTTATATGTAACTTGACTAGAATTTCGTAGATCATCGTGGTGCATCTTAACTTGCTGTTTAACAACTTGAACATAAGGTTTATTCAGATCTGGAACAATTTCAAAATTTGTATGTGAGGACTTACCGAATTGTTATATGTTGTTTCCGCCTCATTTAAACTTGCTTTGACGGTTGTTCTTGTTTGCATCATCTCTGCCATGAGTAGCTTCATGTAGCTTTGTCATGCATCATGCTTGGTTTTGCATTATGCCTTGTTCATGTGTGGTGTTTACCATGTTGTGTGCTTCTTCTTCTTAGTTCTCGCTTGCTACATCGTGAGGATTCGCTCGCTCACGCTTGGTTCTTCATCCGCTCGCCTTCTTCATGGACTCGCTTCTTCCTTGCGGGATTTCAGGCAAGATGACCGCTACCCGATCTCACTACTATCATTGCTATGCTAGTTGCTTCGTTTATCGCTATGCTGCGCTACCTATTACCTCGCTTATCAAGCCATCCCAAATTGCCATGTCAGCCTCTAACCTTTGACACCTTCCTATGCAAACCGTTGTTTGGCTATGTTACCGCTTTGCTCAGCCCTCTTATAGCTGTTAGTTGTAGGTGAAGATGAAGTTTGTTCCTTGTTGAACATGGAGATGTTGTTCCTTGTTGGAACATGTTTACTTGTTGGGATATCACAATATGTCTTATTTAATTAATGCATCTATATACTTGGTAAAGGGTGGAAGGCTCGCCTTATGCCTGGTGTTTTGTTCCACTCTTGCCGCCTCTAGTTTCCGCCATATCGGTATTATGTTCCCGGATTTTGCTTCCCTAACGCGGTCGGGTGATTTATGGGACCCCTTGACAGTTCGCTTTGAAGACTCTCCAGAAGGCCCAACATTGGTTTTACCATTTGCCTCACCACCACCTACATTTCCTTTGGGAGTAATTAACCCAAGGGTCATGTTTATTCAGCCCCCCGGCCAATGCTTGTCTAAGTGTTGGTCCAAACTAGTGCTTTTGCAGCGCCCTCAAGGAAACTTGGGGTGTGGTTTTAGTTGTACGGACTGCTCATCCTGGTCGTGGCTCGAGACGAGATATGCACGCTACTATCAGGTGTCGGCACGCCCGAGGTCTTGCTGGTCTTGTTTTATTGCTGTCAAATGTCTTGTAGCCGGATTTCAGATCGACCGGTCTTCCGGAGAAGGAATATCTTCGTTGATCGCGAGCTTATCATGGGTTGTTACACCCCTCAGGTATAAACTTTCGAGCCGTGCCATGTTATGTGGCAGATGGGAATTTGTTGATATCTGTTGTAGTAAACTTGAAGCAAAACCTTCTAAAATACACCAACCGTAGCGAACTGCGAGTGTCTCTTTTCGGGTTGATCGAGGAGAACACGGTTTCGGGTTATGTCGACGTAAGTAGGAGTTCAGGATCACTTCTTGATCATTACTAGTTGACGAGTGTTCCTTTGTTTCTCTTCTCGCCTCATTTATGTGATGTTAGCCACCATATATGCTTAGTCGCTGATGCAACCTCACCACTTTACCCTTCCTTTCCCTTTAAGCTTTTAGTCTTGATACCCATGGTAATGGGATTGTGAGTCTCGTGGGCTCACAGACATTACACCACCATTGCATGTACAGGTTTTATGATCATGACGCGAGAGCGATGTTGCTTGTTTGGAGTTCTTCTTCTGCTTCTTCGATCGTGGATAGGTTCTGTGTCGGCACCGCTAGCAGTGGTGGATGTTGTTTGAGTTTCTTTATGTTTCATCCGTAGTGGATGTTGATCTTGTATATGATGTTGATGTATTCTTGTGGCATTTGTGCCTTATGTATGTATCCCCATCTATTATGTAATGTTGATGTAATGATATCCACCTTGCAAAAGCGCCTCAATATGCGGGTCTATCTCAGGGACCAGTTCTTAGGGTCGATATTGGGCGTGACAGCCCTGTATCCCGCCATAGCCAAAGACCCACACTATTCTCCTCCATCTTCCTTATGTCGGCACCACTTCAACCATGGCCTCGGCGTCTGGGTTTTCTTGACGCATCGTCAGACGAGCGACGAGGACAAGGGCTTCCGCTCCTCAAGGCTGCCTAAAGTTTTCGACATACCGTCAGCAGAGCAACGGCGAGATCGCCGCACTTCGCCGCCTCCGCCACGCCTACCATCGGTTGCATATATGCGCTGGCGCAGCGAGGGAAGAGTAGTACATGGTAGGTCGCCGCCGCCTCGTCCTGGAAGCCACCGCCACTTCCACTCACCGATGCCAAGCTTGGGTGGGTAAACATCGGCGTTTATTACCACTTGACAGCGACGTGGAGGCGGAAATTTAACCCAGCTCGGAGAGGAGGTTATTCGGCGGATGAGGAGGAGGCAAAGGCAATGGTCGGTTTTCGTGTTCATGCTTTTACATGGTGGTTTCGCCGCCTAATCGCTTAGATTAGGTTTACGTGAGGTTTTGTACCGGTTTAAAGCAATATGTAATGAATTTCATCCAGTTTGTAGAAGAGTTTTAAAATGCAAATGAATTTCATCCAGCTAATTTGAAATTTGCTTGTTTGCACGAATTTCGTCCGATTAGTTCATAGTTGTCGGCAGGCGCGGCAGCATCTGGATGGCATCCATCGCGATCCCTGACGTGATGCCGGTGTAAATTTGTGGGCCAGCGCTGAGATGCCTCAACCATCATGCTATAATCGCTAATAATCCTCCATTATTTGCTGTGGAATAGTTATCCCTCGATCAAAATCAGATCCGTATAAGCCAGACATCTGGGTGAAGAGGTAAAACTTGCTTACATAAAAATGGAGCAAGTGGACTAAGACTGGAAAGTGCAACTATCCCTAGGTGGTTTTGGTAATTCATAACAACATATAGCTCATTGAGCTAATGCTATTCAAGATGAACATTTCAGAAAGCTCAATGAATGGCATGGCATGGATGATGAAAGTGGATCCTCAAAATGCTAATGACAAAGGATTGGCTCAAGCTCAAAAGCTCAAGACTCTTCATTTTATATTTTAGTGATTCAAGATCACATTGAGTCTATAGGAAAAGCCAATACTATCAAGGAGGGATGAGGTGTTGCTTAATGAGCCTTGTTTCATGTGCTTAGTGATATGCTCCAAAACCTCAGCCTACTTTCTCACATCCACATATGACCAAAACCTAAAGCCAAATTCGGTCTCACCGATTCTTTCCTATCCGCGCCACCGATTCCAAATGCTATAGCCATCTCCATAAACCCTAGGCAAATCGGTTCTACTGATAGGGATCTTTGGCTCTCACTGAGATGGGATTGTAATCTCTCCGCTTCTTTCAGAACTTTTCGGTCTCACCGAAAGAGCGGATTGGTCCCACCGAGATTGTAATGTAAACTTCTCTGTTTTTTCAGAATGCTTTCGCCTCACCGAAAAGAGCGAATCGGTCCCACCGAGTTTACCTCGACCAACTCTCCTCGTTAGCTAATTATCAAAATCGGTCTCACTCGAAGCAGCAATCGGCCTCACCGAGATTACGTTATGCCCCAACCCTAACCATATCGGGTCCTACCGAGATGCAAGCCATCCCACCCAAAACCCTAACGCTCACTAGGTTTACTAAAATCGGTCCCGACCGAAGTTTGTTGATTCAGCCCCACCGAGATTGGTAAATGTGTGTGTAACGTTAGATTTTGTGTGGAGGCTATATATACCCCTCCACATCCTCTTCATTCGTGGAGAGAGCCATTAACAAACCTACACTTCCAACTTACCATTTCCGAGAGAGAACCACCTACTCATGTGTTGAGACCAAGATATTCCATTCCTACCATATGAATCTTGATCTCTAGCCTTCCTGTTGCTTCCACTCAAATCTTCTTTCCACCAGATCCAAATCATGAGAGAGAGTTGAGTGTTGGGGAGACTATCATTTGAAGCACAAGAGCAAGGAGTTCATCATCAACACACCATTTGTTACTTCTGGAGATGGTGTCTCCTAGATAGGCTAGGTGTCACTTGGGAGCCTCCAACAAGATTGTGGAGTTGAACCATGGAGTTTGTAAGGGCAAGGAGATAGCCTACTGTGTGAAGATTCACCGCAAGTGAGGCAAGTCCTTCGGGCGACGGCCATGGTGGGATAGACATGGTTGCTACTCATGGACCCTTCAGGTGGAGCCTCCGTGGACTCTCACAAGAACTGCTACACTTTCGTGGGTTGAAGTCTCCATCAACGTGAGGTATCGATAGAATCACCCCATCTAACCACGCCAAAAACATCCGTGTTCCAATTGTATTTGAATCTTCCAAACCCTTCCCTTTACTTTCTTGCAACTTGCATGCTTTAATTTCCGCTGCTATATACACTTTTGCATGCTTGCGTGAATTGTGTGATGATTGCTTGACTTGTCCTAAGATAGCTAAAATCTGCCAAACTCTAAAAACTGGAAAAGGCTAAGTTTTTTATTGGTCAAGTAGTCTAATCACCCCCTTCAGACATACTTCAAGGTCCTACAAGTGGTATTTTAGCATTGGTCTCCATTTGCTTTGATTTGTATAGCTTTTGGTGGTCATAGCCTCTGGTTTCACAAATCTAGAGAGTATATGATAGTTTAGGGAAATTATCACCGAGAGGTCCTTACTTTGATGGTACTAATTTTGCTAGTTGGAAGCATAAGATGAAATGGCTATTCTCTGGACATAACCGCTTCGCTTGGGCAATTATTTGTATTGGCTTGTAAGGTGAATTCTTTGATGGGAGAGAGCCGAACCATGAAGCTGAAGCGAAGAATTGAAGATGTCACAATACAACGCCAAGCTTGTGATATCATCTTCAACGGACAGCTCCCAAGAATTCAACAAAATCAGCCGCCTTGAGAATGCAAAGGAAATTTGGGATACTTTGATTGATATGCATGAAGGTACTGAACTGGCCAAGCAAATCCAAGTTGGATGTGCTCCAAAGTCAACTTGACAAGTTCAAAATGAAGGATGGTGGTGTCGCTGAAATGTACTCTAGGCTTGCTCTTATCACAAATGAGACGGCCGTTTAGGAAGTGAAGAGATGACCGATGATTCATTATCAAGAAGATCCTAAGAGCATTGGATGGAAAGTATGATACCGCAGCACATTGATTCAAATGATGCCAACCTACAAAGATATCAAGCCACCGGAAGTCATTGGAAGAATTGTTGCTCATGAGATGTCACTTAAGGATAAGGAGGAACTTCACAACAAGTCAAGGGAAGCTATAAAGTTTCAAGTGAAGCCCCTACATCATCAAGTGAGAAACATACCTTCAATGAAGAATTGAGCTTAATGGTGAAGAACTTAAACAAATTCTACAAGAGTAGAAGCAAAGAAAGAAGCTCCAAGTCAAGGTCTTACAATGACAAAAGATCTTCTAGTAGAGAGCGAATTCACAATTGTGGGAGACCTTGACACTATTCTAATGAGTGCATTTGACCACAAAGAAGAAGAGAAGACCTCCAAAAGAAGAAGCAGAAGAGAAGAATCACCACCAAGAGAGAGGAGGAGTATAGATGATCGTTATGAACTAAGACCCTCAATGAGAAGCAAGGATTCTTGAAAGGAAGGACAAGTCATCAAAGAGCCATATAAAAACGTAAGACATCAAGCTCATGTTGGTGAATGGGTATCCCATTCGACTCCAGCAATCACTCCGAGAGAAGCTATTACCCCACCAATATACTCAAGATGAAGGTGTTGCCGCTTCAGAACTTGTTTCAACCAACCTCACGATATATTTGATTCACCAAATGAAGGAATTGGTAGATGCTTCATGCACAAAGGTCCAAAGGCAACACAACTTTTGAGCATGTTGATTTTGATAATGATGAAGATGACTTGCTAGGGTGATGATGATTTACTTGTTGACAACTCTAGTGATGAATACTATGATGAAACGTCAATTAATCATGCTAATCAAGGTGAAACGAATGACAATGATAAGGAGAAAATTGAGCGCCTAACTAAAGAACTAAACACTCTAAGTTAGCTCATGAAACTATCTTTGAAGATCATCGAGAACTTTTAAGGCCTATGAGAAGTTACGCTTGAAAAGCTCAATCTTGAGCAAGAGCATGAGTTCTAAAAGCAATCAATGATGATCTCCTCAGAAGAAAGTTCTTCTTACATTGCTGCTGCCATTTCTATCTACTTACATGCCTCAAGTCAAGTCTAGTAACAAGAAGAAAGATTCTTCTAGTAGTAACAATAACAATGCTAAATCCAATATTGTTGCTTCTAGTAGTTCTCTTGATTCCACTAATGATTCTCTTAGCCAAGTTACACTTGAGCAAGAAAATAGCTTATTGAAGGAATTATAGAGAAAGGTGTATACAAGAGCCTTGCCGAGTAAGCAATTCGAGGAAATTGTATGCAAGCAAGGAAGGCACCGAAGAATCAAGGTGTTGGTTTTGAACGAAAGTTCAATGCCAATGGAGTTGAGGGAAGAAGATCAATACCCCAAGACTAAGTTTGTTCCTCAACAAGAGAAGTATGATCCTACTTCCTTCAAGGGAACACAAGCACAAGATGATCTTCCACCACAAGACCACAAGAACAAAGGCAAGGACAAGCTTCAAGAAGAGATTGATGCATTTGAAGAAGCACCAAGGTCTCGGTCAAGGGATTCCCAAGACTACGCCAAGTTCTACCTCATCAAGTACAACTATAACTCCAAGGATTCCCATCAAGATGATGTGGATCCCAAGAAGAAGAATAGAGAGTTCTTGAGGGTGACTCCGCCAACATATTTCACTCATATCATTATGGCAAGGACAAGTGCAATCAACTTCCATATCTTGCACTAGTTCAAGGAGTCACAAACCCTCATGTTGGTAAGGCAAGGACAAGGTAACCTAATGATTTCATGGACATCATTTTGTGTGCATCACTCTATGTCTATGGATATACTTGTTTGTTCCTTGTGGGACTAACCCATGTAGGTATTGAAAGTGCAACTCACTCCAAAGGATTGCTCCAAAAGATCTACATCAACATTGAGCATCCACATCTTCAACACCTACATGAAGTCATCATCGCAAAACCCAAGGTTAGTTCATCCTCTTAGGGGGATCTCACATCTAGGGGAGCTTAACTCTAAGAATTGAGTCAAAGCAACTCTAATGATGTGAACACATAAATGTTTTATGTAAAAGTGGTAACCCCACTTGAGCTTAAACGATGAGTATGACCTATGATCAAATGTCTATCATTTGACTCCTAAGTCAATATACTCATATAGATGACCTAGTCATCGCCAATTGTTTGATAGATGCTAGAATTGGTTGTGCATGCTTTGCCACATATTTCATTGCCATCTTATTGTGTGAGCATGTTGGTTGCATACTTTACTCATTCGAGGACATCCACTTGTTGTTTTGATTGATGGCTTCTTTTTCTTTGGCCAAGTGGATGGACAAGAATGCCTAAGAACCTTCTAGCTATCTATGCTTTTCTCGCTCAAACTCTATTCATGCTACATCACAAAATTTGATCAAGTCGATTCAACCACTCTGTGAGGAGCACTGAGTCCCCGATCTCATAGACTTAAACTTCCAAAACTTTGTGATTCTCTCACCGACCGATTCTCCATTTCGTCTTACCGAGATCACTTAGTCGATCTAGGTTAATCTGCAACCGATTTGAACTTGTCACACCGAGTTGCAATAACGTACGCTTTTGCATCTTGTGCCACCGAAGTTGTTCCACTTGTCACACCGGCTGTGGTCGGCTATATAGTCACGGAAAATTTGAAATTTCTCCAACTCTTCGCCACAATAGCTCGCTCGCCTCCGTGGTCTCCGATCGCCCCTGCCGCCACCGCCTGTCATCTGGTCTCCGCCGCCAACGGAATTCAACCTCTGTGTCAGCCAGAGCAGTCTCCTCAACTAGGGTATGGACTGATCACAGCGCTTTCTCGTCCGATTCAAAGACATTGTGTTCTTATTGATTCTTGCCACATTGAAACACTCCTATCCAACAATGCAATCCTAGAATAGTTTTGATTCAAATTTAGGGTTAGGTTTCGCCAAACCATCTCGACCCAAGAGTTGAAAAACTCGGTCCCACCGATTTGGCTTATGCCATTGCACTAGTGAGACTCGGTCTGACCGAGAATTGCTAATCGGTGAGACCGATTTTAGGACTTTAGAAACCCTAGCAGTCTCGGTGCCATCAACCGTGACTCGTCCAACCGAAGTTCATCGCTTAGGTTCCAAATCTCGAATCACCAGTTTGAAAATCGGTTGATCCGAAATGTCAGGAAAACTAAACTGAATTTTGAGTCATTCTTTGCAAAAATCTGCATTTTGTGATGCTCATCCACTCTACCTCATCTATAACTCTTCACAGGTCAGAAGTTGTTTGCAGATGTCGCACTGAAAGATGACAAAAAAGTCAAAGGAACAGTGAACATGAGTGAGGGCACTAGTCCCTCCATTTCTTCAGATGAAGGCAGAGACCCTGCAAATTTCCTAAAGCTGCCACTGTGCAAAGGAAGAAGAAAACCCAGATTCAAGATGAGGATTATAGGGCAGAAGAGGATGAAGCAACTCCAAGAAGGTAGTGCTCAAAAGGAGTATGGCTCAGACATAGCACAAAGCCTGGACTCAATAAGAAGGTTCCTGCCAAGAGGACACCTATGCCAAAGGTCGAGCATCAACTCAAATTCTGAAAAGCAAGATCCCAAAGAGCCACCGCTGCTGAAGGAAGAAAAGGAAAGAGGGTCAAGAAGACCACAAATGAGTTATTGGGAAGCCTTCCATGATGGAAGAGGAAGAAGAGATTGTCGCACCAAAGACCCAAGGCACCAAAGCTATGGGTGATGCTATAAGATCAGGGCTGCCACATCTAAGCCCAAGGAAGCACCCAAAGCTGCCCCCAAGGCCAAGTTCACCAAAGAGGAATACCAGGAGTATTCCAAATATCGAGAAGAACAAGGCCCCAAAGGTTCGAGGTTGTCATGAAGAAGATGAAGAAGGACAAGTTTTGAGGAAGCTCAAGCCCAAGATACTGCATCACAATGATGCCCATCCTGGGGCGAGGATATGAAGATCGAAGAGACAATGGGTTGAGGCTATGGAGGATGATGATCCATATGCCTCAAGGAGAAGGACTGTGGACTACAGATTCCACACCAAGGAACAAAGAGACTTTTATGAGACTATTCACCGGATAAGAAGCCCATAGTATGTGATATGAGGTGGGTCGACCGACCTACATGAAAGAAAATGTAGAGCACTATCCTGGAGTGCAAGACAGTTTTGTTGCTTGAGTTGCACTTTCTGGGCAAAAGCTCACCAACTGAACGATCAACTTATCATGCGCTTCTACTCCACAAAGACACTTTTATCAAGATGGCGTGATAGTGTGGATGTCTCAAGGTACAAGGTACCAATAACTGTTGAGGAGTGGGCAAAGCTGATAAATGCCCCAAAGGAGAATGAAGATGACCTTGATGTATATGCCAAGAAGAAAATGGACCACAATACCATGGCACACATGTACAAGGAGATCCCACACAGCCATTGAGACACACAAGTTTGGATCAGTCCACTTCCTTCGCTGCTGCCAACTATCAATCGCATCTTAAGGCACACTCTATCGCCAAATTCTGTGACCACAACATGATTAGAGGGCATGCAATCAACATGTTGCATTTGTTTGATGTGCCACGGAAATTCAAAGTCATGAGCCTTATGGTTGAAACCATTAAGAGGACTCAGCAGATGTAAAAGAAGTTGTGGATATGCCCTCAGATCCAGGAGTTGATTAACTCAAAGATGGGCACAGCAAATATCTATTGGATAAAGAACATTTTCCAATATATCCAGACTTTGAGGACAATGAGGTTGTCATGAATGAGAATGATCCATCGCAATTCAAGCACAAGAGAAGAAGGAGAAGGCAAGGAAGGAGACGGCTGCCAGATGCTAACTCAAGAGGAGGCATCCGAGTATTTCTTGAAGAACAAGCAGAGCAGCTCGGATACTTAATAGCATCAACACCGAGGATTGAGAAGGGATTGGCCACCCTCACTCAAAATCGGGAGAGTTTGAAAGAATCATAGAACAAAAGTTCTATGACTTAGATGTGAAAGTAACTGAGATTCACCATTGTGGAGCAACTACAAGATGACATGCGGAGAGGAAGGAAAACAACAACCGATGCATTTGCCGAGTGCCTAGAGCCCAGAGGTCATCTCAGGCTAGTTCCACACAAGAGACACTTCATCCGCACTAGCAGCCTCAGCCACCAGCTCCAAGACCTACATCAGCTCCAGCTCCATCTACTTCAACCTAAGCTTTCGCCTCGGTGCTATCCGGACTCCACAACTCAAGATCAAGCCCAGAGTCGATCTAGCACTATGCATTTTCTATGAACTTTTGGTAACTTGTTGCCAAAGGGGATAAAATGTATAGATCATAGGCTTCTAGAGAGAGAGTGTTGCTTTTGTTCTTCTTGATTTGGTGGTTTTTAAACTTGTTTGCTTTTGATTGCTTGAGTTACTATGTTTGTGAGACATTGATGATCATGTGTTTGATCATAAGCTACACTCACATATGTTGGATTATATTATCTTATCTATCCTATGTGACCATTCACCGTGCTTGGTGATGAGTGCATGTATTCAATTCAGATCATTTTGAGCGCTCCACCAAGATGTATGTGACATGGAAGAGTAACCCATGAGCCTAATTCTTATGCATTTGCAGTCCAAAGCAAATCGTAAACTATGCACAAATTTAGGGGAGCTCTTGCTTATCACATACTTCTCAAAGCATGATGTTTTTCAATCTTATTATCATTTGTCGAGTTTTGATCTATATGTTGTCATCAATTACCAAAAGGGGAGATTGAAAGTGCAACTATCCCTAGGTGGTTTTGGTAATTCATAACAACATATAGCTCATTGAGCTAATGCTATTCAAGATGAACATTTCAGGAAAGCTCAATGAATGGCATGGCATGGATGATGAAAGTGGATCCTCAAAATGCTAATGACAAAGGATTGGCTCAAGCTCAAAAGCTCAAGACTCTTCATTTTATATTTTAGTGATTCAAGATCACATTGAGTCTATAGGAAAAGCCAATACTATCAAGGAGGGATGAGGTGTTGCTTAATGAGCCTCTTGCTTCATGTGCTTAGTGATATGCTCCAAAACCCTCAGCTACTTTCTCACATCCACATATGACCTAAACCTAAAGCCAAAATCGGTCTCACCGATTCTTCCTATCCGGCGCCACCGATTCCATATGTCATAGCCACTGCCAAACCCTAGGAAATTCGGATCTACCGATAGGGATCTCGGTCTCACCGAGATGGGATTGTAATCTGTTTGTTTCCTTTTCGTAACTTTTCGGTCTCACCGAAAGAGCGGATCGGTCCCATCGAGATTGCAATGTAAACTTTCTGCTTCCTTTTATAACATTTCGTCTCACCTAAAAGAGAAAATCAGTCCCACCGAAGTTTATCGACCAACTCTCTGTTAGCTAATTACCAAAATCGGTCTCACCGAGTTTGTGTAATCGGTCTCACCGAGATTACATTATGCCCTAACCCTAACCATATCGGTCCTACCGAGATGCAAGTCACCCCATCAAACCCTAACGGTCACTA
>JAHIAM010015467.1:0-12498 GCA_021605205.1 Aegilops longissima | reverse complement strand
TAAAGGAGTGTTTGAAAGGAGTTTTTCAAAGAAAGACCTCGTGAAGCTGTTATATATTGAGCATCAAGATCTATAGAGATAGATCAAGACGCTTGATAAGTTTTTCAATGAATACATACCTTGACAAGTTTTTGAAGTAGTTCAAATGGAACAACCAAAGAAAGAGTTCTTGTTCTGTTACAATGTGAGTGTCACAGCCCTAGAATTGCTTGACATTAGTTGCATTTCATTCATGTCATCATGTTAATTTCCATGAAAATTGAAATGGGGATTGTTGAAACCCTAGCACCAATTGAATTCTAATAGGTTCAACTTCAAGATATTTTCAATGAACCCAAAATGCCTTTGGAGATGTTCATGATTTTTGATAAAGGTAAAACCCTCCCCAAAAGTGATGAGCATATTCCTTGGCCATTTATGGATTTTGGATTAATTCGGAAGTATTTGAATTTGGGCATTTGAACACTATAAATAATTTAAATGCTCAAATAATGTTGGAAGTATTTGTTGATCTATTGTCCTACCAATTCTTTTGACTTGAGTATGGGCCATTGTCAAGTCAAATCAGAACCAACGATATTCGAATGTTGTTTTACTCGTGGTTAATCCCTCGAGCATACCCATTACATCTTTGGTCCACCAATGCTATCACCGGTTCACATGATGGTGGAAGTCCAAAGGATATGGAAATTCCGGGAGTTGTTTGAGCCCCCAAGAGCATTTTATCTCCCCATGAGTCATGTTGAGCATCAACCTAGTATTGGAAACTTGTGTAAGCATTTCTTCGTTTTCGCTCATGAAGCATATGTTTGATGAAAGTAGTGACTTCCCTAGTTCATGTGCATCTGATGTAAGTTGCCCCATGAACTTGAGAAAGGTTTGTTTTCCTTCCCTTGGAATCATCCCAAGTCCCCATGGGCAAAGTATTCTATGGTTTGATAGACTGATCATCTTCATTCCATATGTATCCCTAGCACACCAAGCCACCGATTGATTTGTTCAAGGAAAAGGAGTTCTTTCATAAGAGCTAATCATGACCTATGTTAAGACTTCATATCCTCGATGATGGTTCCCCACCCAACTCGGGTAGTGTTTTATTATAAGACTACCATGTGGTCATGTTTGTCCGGGACAACATGTTCACATGTTTGTAGCAAAACCAGCTCATGTTTTGAGCTTCATCGAGTTCATATCCCGAGAATCTCGAACGCCATCCGTCAATTGTGTTGTAACCCTTCCTTTTCGTGACATGATGAGTCTGAAATATCCTAACACCAACCAGATCTGAATCTCGCAGATATGATGGTTGGAACATTCCAACAGTTGCATTTCGCTCCCCTTTGCAAACCCTTTTGTGCCATTTCACTATGGGCTGCCTTCTTAGTAATTTGTTCAAGATCACCCCCAAAAAGTGGACTTATTATGGGTCCCCCCACCTTCGATGATAAGCAAATCGCCCATTGCGTTTTTCAACAAGGTAGTCCACATCATCCATTCTAGTCCAGTGTAATTCCTTTGCACTCCACCAAATGATCGCCAGATTGTTTTAGGCTGGTATAAAGAGTTCCAATGATCTATGGACAAAAGAATTCTTTTTGCCACTTAAGGGAATAGTTCCTTGCGCCACCTTTCTCGAGGTGTCCCCTTGGGATCATGGTAAATATTTCTCCCACCTTGACACCATCCACCATCTCCCTAGGCGGAATTGTTGCCACTAATCAAACCTCGTTGTTGTTCTCCCATCTCTCCGATGTATTTTGTGCCTCAACCCAAATGTGTCACCGCCTCCCTATGAGTTGATCATGTTTACTTGATCTTCGTGGAGATCGAATCATGTAGGGTTTCCTTCTTTCCTTGTCATGTCGGGTGAAGATCTCAAGACTTCAAGACCAAGATGATGGAGTAAATCAACATCTTCGAGGGCAAATGGACCATGAAGATTGTAATAGCCAGACCTCCCTTTTCCTCTTACTCACATCTTGAATCTAAAGATTCTTGTTTAGGGGGTGAGTTGTCACAGCCCGAATTGCTTGACATTGTTATTAAGGCATTCATGTCATCATGTTAATTTCATGAAAATTGAAATGGGGATTGTTGAAACCCTAGCACCAATTGAATTCTAATAGGTTCAACTTCAAGATATTTTCAATGAACCCAAAATGCCTTTGGAGATGTTCATGATTTTTGATAAAGGTAAAACCTCCGCCAAAAGTGAAGATATTCCTTGGCCATTTATGGATTTTTGGATTAATTCGTGAAGTATTTGAATTTGGGCATTTGAACACTAAAATAATTTAAATGCTCAAATAATGTTAAAGTATTTGGGCCATTGAAATAATCTTAAAGTGCCCACAATTATTTTCAGGATTTTTTGGTGCCCGGTATTTTTAATAAAGCCCTAAAACCTCGTAATTTAGAAAACTAAAATGAAGTAATAGAGAGAGAAAGAGGCCCTGTGCCACTTTACCGGCCCAATTGCCTAGCCCACCCACCCCCACTTCTTTTCTCCTTCCTCCCCCTTGGCCCACCCACGCCCACCCCAAGCCTCCCCCTCCCCTGTTGCCTTTCCCCAAAAGGGGGCCGACCGGCACCGCCCCCCACCTCCCCCTGCCTGCTTCACCCCGACGCCTCGACGCCCCTGGCGCCACGCCCCTCGCCCTTCCCACTCTCCTAACGCCCCCTTCCTCTCGCCTTTCCCTCACCGGAAAAGGCCCAACGCCACCGGCCGAAGTCACGGCCACCGCCTCCTCGCCGATGTCCATGGCCTCCGCTTAGCCCTCCTCCTCCTCACCGCCTGACGCCGAGCACCCCGAGGCGCCCCCCACCATTTCCTTCGACTGCGGGTCGCCCGCCCACCTGGCTGCCCTGCCCACCCAGCTCACCGACGGCCTCATCGCACCCACGGTGAGCCCCCGAGCCGCTTTCCTCTTCCCCGATTTCGCCCCCCCTAACCACCGCTCCACTACGGCCGACAGCCCTCACCACCGGCCATGGCGCCAAGGCCACAGCCCCCGCCGCTGGCCGGAGCGTGTCAACGTGTCAGAGACTTCAGGAGCACGAGCACCCTTCGCCCCTCTCATGCACCGCAGCCTCAGAGCCACCGAACCCGAGCCCCGGCCCCAAAGCTCGACGCGAAGATTCCCCGCCCAGCTCTAACCACCCCACCAAGAACCTCCAGATTCCTCACCGTCCAGATACCTCCCGGCCTTTGGTGGCCGGAATGGCCATTTGACTTGGCGCCGCCATTCGGGCCGGGCCAACAACGCCCGGGGCTCCACGATCCCGACCGGCGGGTTGACTCCTCCCTGCCTGATTCCCTCCCCACCGGAATGCGGGCCCCGCCCCGCCAACTAAGTCAAAGGTGTTAATTAGGTTAGGTTAATTAATTAGACCTGACCCAGGGCCTGATTTGACCTGACAGCTTTTACCACCGACGCCACTTTTGACTCAGTTGATTTAAATAATTAGGTTTCAGATTTAATTTAATTCAAATAAATTCCAGGAAAATTCCAAACCTTAAAAATTCATTATAAATTCAAGTGCCTCTGTTTGGTTTTTTTTGAAAAATGATTCAGAAAAAATGAAGAACTTTTATCCTTCAATGCTGTTTGAACAAAGTTCATTCCGAATAATAATTTCCTGTTATTTAATTTAGGAAAAAGCCATTTTAGTTGGAATTAACCCCTTCCTTTGAATTCCATTCCAACAAAATTGGATTAAAATTGCATTAGGTTGGAATTCCAGTAATTTAATTTTGTTTGTCATTCATGTTGAATGGGCCATTCATTGAATTGGTTTGTTTGGCCTGTTTTTTGTGAGTTTAATGTAACCACGATTTGGAAATTACGAGAACCCATGAAGAACATTTTTCTATTGCGCCGCCCAAAACCCCTTTTGTTCCATTCCGCTTAATTCCCACCTTTGGGCCCCGCCTATTTTCCTGTTGGACCAACCCTTGTTACCGGTTAAGTAGTTTCCCTTGTTTTGCATGACCGCACCAACCGGAATTAGGGTGGGTTGTGAGTAGGACTTGGTTTGACCATGGTTTTCCAACCCCAAATGTTTGGGTTTGTATGGGCCTGCCACCTTAGATTGGAAGTGGCCATTAAACCCGGAAGGGAATTGGGTTTTGGTTATGGGAACCCAGCCTTTGTGGGTTGGGTAATGTGTGAAACGCGGTAAAAGGTGAGAGGCCAGAAGAAGGGGTACACCCCCGGCAGGGTTTTAATATGATCCATTCCAATTGGGCCCCCCCCCCCCCCGGGGGGGGGTGTCCCCAACGGAAGGGGGGAAGGACCCTTCCGGTTGCTTATATTCAAGTTCATAAAGAACAAAGTGGGAAAAAGGGTTGGGATACCCTAAAAAATTGCCGCAAAGAATAAGGCGTGGGAGGTTTTGCCTATGGGGATTTTGCCTTCCCAAGAAAGGAAAGGGAAAACGGAAAGCGGGTCCATAGGGGTGGGGGGGTGTATTGCCATGGTGAATATGTGGACCTGTGCGCCCCCAAAAGAGTTACTTGCAAATGTAGTTCGATACCACCGAGTCAAAGCCTTTTGTTGCAACAAACTCCACCACCCCCTTTGATAATGATGCATATGTAGTTAGTTCTGATGTAAGTCTTGCGAGTACAATTGTACTCACGTTGCCTATTCTATGTTTTTGGAGAGACGCTGGCCTCGCTTAGTAGTTCCGCTTGACTTTAACGCTTAGCTTGTTACCCAGCCACGATCTTGTGCCTGGCAGATCTCAGATAGTCGCTTCTCGCCTTTTTCATTTATAGTTGTCTGATTATATGTTTAGCTTCCCGCTTGTGCTTTGACTTGTATGTTTCGGGGGGTCATGAGACCCCTGTTTGTAATATCTCGCCTTCGGAGCCTAATGAATAATATTTTGAGTCGAGATGTTGTGATGCCATGTTGTATCTACACATATTGAGCATATTGTGTATGTTTGAAATGCTTGGTATTGTGGGATCCGGCAAACTAGTTGTTTATCCTTGGCAGCCTCTCTTATGGGGAAATGTAGTCTCGGCCTCCGAGCGATAGTAGTCCGCCTACGCCCGTTCACCGGAGTCCCGCTAGCCCAGACTACCGCTTGGACACTTGACTGCCGGATGTGTTTCACTGCCTTATGTCTGTTCTTCGGGAATGTCACGCGTGTTATTCGGAGTCCTGCCTAGCTCCAGCCCGGGATACCGGAGTCCTGTTAGCCTGCTACAGCCCTAATACATACGCTGATGACCGACATGCTCGATGTGATTCATGTATGCCTGTCCCATAGGTTAGCGCCCTTGGTTCAGACAGCCATGTCGGCCCGGTTCTTGTCATATGGATGCTAGCACTATCATATACGGAGCCAAAAGACAAACGGTCCCGGCCATGGTAAGGCGACACCTGGGAATACCGAAGGGAGGCCGCAAAGTGATATGATGTGTTACATGCTAGATCGTGTGACCTAGATCGGGTCCCGAAGATTGGTATCGAGCCTCGATCGTCAGAGGATTACCAAGCCAAACCGGTCAAGTTGAGTCTAGAAATGCTTTAGTTATGTAAGGGAATTGATTGTGAAGGGAACGAAGGCTCTTTTACTCCTTACACCTCATGGCCTTCGACGAGTCATCCTCTCTCTTCACGGGGTTTAAGAACTAGGCTTCTCATCTATCTATTAGGATGACGGTTACTAATCCATAGACTTGTAAGATTGTTGGTTTTAATCCCAGCCCAGCCTACTATTTCCGTATGATAACCGTTGATCTCGGAATCTTGTTATGATGTTGTTGAGTAGTTATGCCACCATTTTCTGCAGGATGTCTCAAACCATTTTGAGCATTTACAGCCGTACCGTCCCGAGTCATCCCGGTCTCTAAATAGTCCGATGCATTTGCAAATCCTTTCTTTCCGCTTCCGATGTCCTTTGGTCAATAAGCACACTAACACTGTTGAGGTACTGCTGCTCGACAATATGTTGGAACTATTATTATGACCCTAGGTGCTTAGGAGGTCACCTAGCAATTTAGCAATGCTTTTGTATCCCTAGTGTGATGATTATGGCCATCATTTCAAAGCATCCCGTGATGCCATTTTGTAGTAGGTATTCTACTCCGGTTGTGAACCCAGATTCATCCTACTTCATGTTGTTAGTAATTGCTAGTGCCTTTA
Organism: Aegilops longissima; assembly: GCA_021605205.1. Classification (NCBI taxonomy): domain Eukaryota; kingdom Viridiplantae; phylum Streptophyta; class Magnoliopsida; order Poales; family Poaceae; genus Aegilops; species Aegilops longissima. The sequence goes on along the minus strand of JAHIAM010015467.1, from coordinate 6,340 downwards.
GGATATTAGTAACCTTGCAATAGTCCCGAGATCCGTGGTATTTCCTTCTTCCAAATACCATGAACGCTTATGTAAGTTCTTTTGAGCCAAAAGATCACAACCAGGGTGCTCTTGAGGAGTACTCCATTCTATATTTGACTGCCATTCTACCTTTCTGCATGGGTTATCCGAAGAAATGTTGAACTTTGCTCGACATACTAATCCATGCCCACAACTCAAAAGTTATATGTTCCTTGAGTTGTCCTCTTTAGTTGTATCCGACTCCGCCTATCAATTGATAGTCAAGAGTATTGTGCATCTGTTTATCGATGCCTTTTATCCTTGTGGTCCGCGCCATTCTATTCCGGAATGACTAGGAGAAACAAACTCCAAGACTTCATCCATTTCTAGGATTGGGTCAAAGTAGTTGTATCCCGCAGATCAAAATGCCAATTCAGCTTTTGATTCGTTTACCTCAAGTATTGCCATCTTATGTCAAGAATGTCGGGAATTGCACAACCTCCTAGGAATTCTTGATGCAAGGATACTTCTCACCATCATTGTTCATTTCTCGGTTCCGGTTGATGCAACCGAAAGCCGACAAGTGAATTGTGATGTGAAATCAATACCCGAGCAACTTGTTGCTTGGTAGTTAATGGACAATACTCTCATTCTTAGCGTGTTGGTTATTGAATCATCGTCCTAAGATTGATCGTGCTACCTAGTCCTTATTTCGTGCACATTTCGATTGATGAGTTAGGATCTTGTCAAGTCCTCACCATCTGATTATATCGCCTTGCCCTCAGCAAGATTGCTCGAGCTTAGTAACATACCGGTGGTTCGTGACTTTCCCAATATCTTCTTGGAAGTGTTACCGGTTGTTTCCGACCGTTATGTTGAGCTCGTGATCGTTGGTTCCCTCGTGGACCACCTTTTCTCCAAGAATCTGTGTTGGTTATCCCGAGCTAGTTGGTTAAGCTAGACAATAACTTGGAGAGTTGGAAGATAAAAGCTTCTAACTTAGTTCGCTCCAAAGGGATATTCTTGTAGTGTGTGTTGAAGAAAGATGATATCTTCATCGATTGGTCCTCGTGATCATTGTTGATCTATTGTCCTACCAATTCTTTTGACTTGAGTATGGGCCATTGTCAAGTCAAATCAGAACTAACGATATTCGAATGTTGTCTTACTCGTGGTTAATCCCTCGAGCATACCCATTACATCTTTGGTCCGACCAATGCTATCACCGTGTTCACATGATGGTGGAAGTCCAAGGATATGGAAATTCATGAGTTGTCATGAGCCCACAAGAGCATTTTGTCTCCCCATGAGTCATGTTGAGCATCAACCTAGTATTGGAAACTTGTGTAAGCATTTCTTCGTTTTCGCTCATGAAGCATATGTTTGATGAAAGTAGTGATTTCAGTTCATGTGCATCTGATGTGTTGCCGCCATGAACTTGAGAAAGGTTTGTTTTGCCTCCGTGGAATCATCCCAAGTCCGCCATGCATGTGCAAAGTATTCTATGGTTTGATAGACTGATCATCTTCATTCCATATGTATCCCAGCACACCAAGCCACCGATTGATTTGTTCAAGGAAAAGGAGTTCTTCATAAGAGCTAATCATGACCTATGTTAAGACTTCATATCCTCGATGATGGTTCCCCACCAACTCGTAGTGTTTTATTATAAGACTACCATGTGGTCATGTTTGTCCTGGGACAACATGTTCACATGTTTGTAGCAAACCAGCTCATGTTTTGGAGCTTGCTATCGTAGTTCATATCCCGAGAATCTCGCAACGCCATCTCGTCAATTGTGTTGAACCTTCCTTTTCGTATATGATGAGTCTGAAATATCCTAACACCAACCAGATCTGAATCTCAAGATATGATGGTTGGAACATTCCAACAGTTGCATTTCGCTCCCAGCTTGCACCGCCTTTTGTGCCATTTCACTATGGGCTGCCTTCTTAGTAATTCTGTTCAAGATCACCCCAAAAGTGGACTTACTATGGGTCCCCCCACCTTCGATGATAAGCAAATCGTCCATTGCGTTGTCTTCAACAAGGTAGTCCACATCATCCATTCTAGTCCGAGGTACCATTCCTTTGCACTCCACCAAATGATCGCCAGATTGCTTTAGGCTGGTATAAAGAGTTCCAATCATCTATGGATCAAAAGTAATTTTTTTGCCACTTAAGGGAATAGTTCCTTGCGCCACCTTTCTCGAGGTGTCCTGTACGATCATGGTAAATATTTCCTCACCACCTGACACCATCCACCATCTCCCTAGGCGGGAATTGTTGCCACTAATCAAACCTCGTTGTTGTTCTCCCATCTCTCGATGTATTTTGTGCCTCAACTCGAAATGTGTCACCGCCTCGCCTATGAGTTGATCATGTTTACTTGATCTTCGTGGAGATCGAATCATGTAGGGTTTCCTTCTTCTGTTGTCATGTCATGTGAAGATCTCAAGACTTCAAGACCAAGATGATGGAGTAAATCAACATCTTCGAGAGGGCAAATGGACCATGAAGATTGTAATAGCTTTGGACCTCCCTTTTCTTACTCACGCCTTGAATCTCAAGAGATTCTTGTTTAGTGGGGGTGAGTTGTCACAGCCCTAGAATTGCTTGACATTAGTTGCATTAAGGCATTCATGTCATCATGTTAATTTCCATGAAAATTGAAATGGGGATTGTTGAAACCCTAGCACCAATTGAATTCTAATAGGTTCAACTTCAAGATATTTTCAATGAACCCAAAATGCCTTTGGAGATGTTCATGATTTTGATAAAGGTAAAACCTCCGCCAAAAGTGATGAGCATATTCCTGGCCATTTATGGATTTTTGGATTAATTCGAAGTATTTGAATTTGGGCATTTGAACACTATAAATAATTTAAATGCTCAAATAATGTTGAAGTATTTGAGGCCATTGAAATAATTCAGAAAGTGCCCACAATTATTTTCAGGATTTTTAAAGTGCCCTGGTATTTTAATAAAGCCCTAAAACCTAAGAATATTAGAAAACTAAAAGAAGTAATAAGAGAGAGAAGAGGCCCTTGCCACTTACCCGCCCACCTGCCTAGCCCACCCACCGCCCACCTTCTTCTTTCTCCCTCCCCACGCTGGCCCACTCCAGGCCCCAGCCCAGCCCCCCTCGTGCCTTCCTCGGCGCAGGGCAACAGCCGGGCCACGCCACGGCCACCTCCACCCGCTGCTTCCCCCGACGCCGGACGCCTCCGCACCCTGCCCTCTCACCTTCTCCTCAACGCCCTTCCTCGCCTTCCTCACGACCGAGCCGGACGCCACTGCGGAATCACGCCACTGCCCTCGCCGCGTGCCATGGCCTCCGCCAGCCCCTCTCCTCCTCCTCACCGTTCCCACGAGCACCCCGAGGCGCCGCCCACCATTTCTTTCGATCACGTGCGCCCCAACCGGCCCGTTGCCCACCCGAACCACCGACGCCTATCGCTCCACGGTGAGCCTCGAGCGCTTCTCTTCCCACTGCCTCCCCCAACCACCGCTTCCACTACGGCCGACAGCCTCACCCCATCGGGGCCATGGCCACACCGCCCAAGGTGAGGGTCAACGGTTTCGAGACTTCCAGAGCACGAGCACCTTCGCCCCTCTCATGCACCGACCGAGCTAAAATCCGAGCCGCGCCAAAGCTCGACGCCAAGATTCCGCCACCGAGCTCTAACCACCCCACCAAGAACCTCAACAGATTCCACCTGTCCAGATACTCTCCCCCCTTTTGGCCGGAATGGCATTTGCACTTGCGCCCACGCCGGGTTCGGGCCTGCTAAACGCCGGCCCGATCACGACCGCGGGTTGACCTCCTGGTTTGACCTCCTCCCCATCGAATGGGGCCTCCCCGGCCAATAAGTCGTTAGTGTTAATTAGGTTAGGTTAATTAGTTAGACGCGACCAGTGGGTCCAGCCAGTTTGACCGGACAGCGCTGTTGACCACGACGCTACTTTGACGTCAGTCGACGCAATAATTAGGTTTCTAGATTTAATTTAATTCAGAAATTCCGAAAATCCCTAAACCTCTAAAAATCATATAAATTCAACCGAATCTGATGGAAATAATTTATATATGAAAATGATCAGAAAATATGAAGAATCTGTTTATGCCATGATCATGCATGTTTGAACAAGTTAACATCACTGAATAGGATGAATCATGATTAGGTAATTTATGAATAGCATTTTGAGTTGGAATTCAACCTTGCTTGAATTCCACTCCAACTAACTTGGATTATTATTGCATTAGGTGAATTCAGACATTAATATGACATGTCATTCATGTGAATGTGCATTGCATTGATTGTGCTCTCTTGTTTGCCTGTTTGTCCTCCCGGAGATTTATGTACCAGATGATTATTCGATGACACCGATGAAGAACTATTATCTTCGATGCTGTGCAAGCAAAACCCCTTGTTCATTCCGAAAATCCCACTCTCTCCTTCGCTCTATTTTATGCATTAGGACAACAACGACTCATGTGTTACTTGTTGTGTAGTTGAACCCTTGATCCTTTGATGACCTGCCATTCCACAAGAATTAGATGAAACCCACTAGCATGAGTAGGACTTGTTTGAGCCATGTTGTGCCTACTCATTTATGTTTGTTTGTCATGCCAGCACGCTTAGAGTTGAGTCGGTCTATTCATCGGAATGAATTGAATTGTTATGGACATGTCCTATTTGTGTGAGCTAAGTGTGAACACGATTTGGTAAAGGTAGGTGAGAGGCCATGTAGGAGTACATTGGGTTGTCTCATTGCAGCCGCCTCGAACTGAGTTCGTGTTTGTGATCCATGATATAGCATTACCACGATTGGGCCCAAACCAATGGATCTTGGCTTTTGACCACCCTTGTCCTCATCCGGAGTTGCAAGTAGTTTCGTGTTTGTAGTATGTCAGCCGCACGCACCGACCTTAGGGTGGTTGTGTTGGAGGCACTGTGGTCTGTACCGAAAGCTCTGGTATCTTCGGGAACCCGCACACATCGTCGGCTGTATGGAAACCTCGCCGACTCCTGGATGGAACCCGAATAGGCATAAACCCGACTAGGGACTTGAGTGTTTAGGTAGGCCGTGGCCGACACCCACGCGGGCTTCGCTGAAGGTTGCCGAGTACATGTCGTGTAAACGCGGTAAGTGGTGAGAGCGGTGAAGAAGTACACCGCAGGTTTTAATATGATCTATTCAATAGCCGTGTCCACGGAGAAGGACTTCGTTGCCTATATCTCATAGACAAGTGAAAGTGGATACTTTAAATGCGCAAGATAAGCGTGAGTGCTATGGATGGCCTCGAGAAGACGGGAGCGGTCCATAGTGGTGTATTGCCATGGTGAATATGTGGACCGTAAACCACTCAAAAGAGTTACTTGCAATGAGTTCGGATAGCCACCGAGTCAAAGCTGGCTTGCTGCAACAAACTCCACCACCCCTTTGATAATGATGCATATGTAGTTAGTTCGATAAGTCTTGCTGAGTACAATTGTACTCACGCTTGCCTATTCTATGTTTTGCAAGAGACGCCGCCTCGCTTAGTAGTTCCGCTTGGACTTCGACGCTTAGCTTGTTACCTCACCACGATCTTGTGCCTCCAGATCTGGTAGATAGTCGCTTCTCAGCCTTTTCATTTATAGTTGTCTATCAATGTTTAGCTTCCGCTTGTGCTTTGACTTGTATGTTTCGAAAAGGTCATGAGACCCCTGTTTGTAATATCTCGCCTTCGAGCCTAATGAATAATATTTTGAGTGAGAGTTATGTTGTGATGCCATGTTGTATCTAACATATTGAGCATATTGTGTGTATGTTTGAAATGCTTGGTATGTGGGATCCCAAACTAGTTGTTTATCCTTGGCAGCCTCTTATGGGGAAATGTAGTCTCGCCTCCAGGAAGTAGTCCCCAGCCCTTTGGGCCTCCAAGATCTGCTTGGACACTTGACTGCCGGGCATGTGTTTCACTTGCTCCATGTCTGTCCTTCGGGAATGCCCGTGTTATTCGAGTCCGCTTAGCTCCGCCCGATACCGGAGTCCTTTAGCCGACAGCCCAATACATACGTTGATGACCGAACCGATGTGATTCATGTATGCCTTCCCTAGGTTAGCGCCCCTTTGGGTTCACGACCAGCCATGTTTCCGGTTCTTTGTCATATGGATGCTAGGACACTATCATATACGGAGCCAAAAGACAAACGGCCCCGGCCATGGTAAGGCGAAAGTGGGAATACCGTGAGGCAAAAGGATATGATTTTACATGCTAGATCTTGACCTAGGATCGGGTCCCGAAAAGGAGATTGTGTAAGACTCAAACCCCACCAGCAGAAGATAGAAAGAGA
>JAHIAM010015461.1:0-10437 GCA_021605205.1 Aegilops longissima | reverse complement strand
ATACCCGGTTGGGGACTTAAGATAAGATACCTTATCAACCATTGTAATGCTTTACCAACAAAATCCTCGAGTGACCTCCACCGCCCGCCCACCTAGTCATCCTCCGCCATGGGGAGTACCGCCACGGCAGGGCAGGTCAAACCGCCAGGTGGGAGCCCATGTTGGCAGCCCGGATGCCGCCCCGGCCGGCCACCCTTTAGCTAGCCAAGATAGTTCCCCAGCCGCTTGTCCGCAAGGTTTTTAGCGATTGGCAAGGCGATTTGTTCATGCGCCCACGCAAGGCCAGCCATCCGGCTCGAAAAAGGCGGGCGGCTTGCTCGCCGGAGTCACGCGGGCAACCCAACCCGGAGGCCAAGCGGTTCCCCCTCCCGGAGGCCAACTCACCCATCACCGGCGCCACCGACGGAACACGAAAGACGCTTGAAGTAATGTTCAGGAAAAATAATGATTTGAGGGGAATAACAGATAGAAGGTCGATGTGGGCCTCGGTCAACCAAACAAAATTGTTGGTTTGCTGTCACAAGACGGACGTGGGCCAACCTACCATAAATGGGTTTAAACGAAACCTAATCGGTAGGAGTACTAGGTAGTAGTTTTTTGGATTAAGAAATTTTGGGTATGTTTTTGCTATTTTTTGTACAATTTCTTCCTAGGGCTGGTTAAAGGGTAGTTTTTGTTAAATACTCTACATATTGTAAGTAGGAGGAAAGTTGCTTTGGAAGCCAATAAGCAAGGCTAGTTACATAGTGATAGGTACATGATTGAAAGTAAATATCAACCATGAGTGACTAATATCTTGATGGAAACCCTTTATGGAATACTAAAAAAATGGTTGGAAATACTAGAATGTTCATGTCCAAGGTAAACTAATCAAATTAGAATAATACTTATTCACAAACTTGGTACAAAACACCCTAATTTTGATATACATATGTCACTAGAGATATATTATGTTTCAATTAGAATATATTCCTTGGGCTGTTTTGGGAGGTCGAGGGATGGGTTGGTTTTAAGATACTAATTATGGGTTTTTCTGCAAATTGGTAGACAAGTGGGATGTTGGTGAGAAAAGGCCAACTTGATGTAGATCTAATGGTCGAAACAGATGGGATACACCAAAGATCACCAACTTAGTCTTGTGTAGGAGTATTAGCAAGATCCGGGATTGCACAACATCAAGATGCATTTTTTATAAAACATTGTTGTGATTGATTGCGGAGTAATCCCATTGTAAAAACTAATGATATCTCGAGAAATATGAGATAAGGTGAAGAGGGGGGGGGGTTGGTGGCCTGACCAGCGAGGCATGGGGATTGACGACCCGAATGCCACGGGCCGTTTGTTCCAGAGGCTTCCTTCTTAATTGCTCAAAATGAGGTTTGTTGGAGATAAGGATGAACGAGGGAAGGCCTTTCTGCAAATGTGGAAGGGGTGGGGTATTTTTATAAGAGAAGAAATATAAGTATGGAGAACCAACGATTATCGATATTCTTCCTAAACAAGACTACATTCTATTCAACGCCTCGGCATGTGGGGCCTTAGCACAATGACTTAAGTAAAACAAAGATTTTCCCCGAAAGGAGGGGGGCAACGCTTTTTGGCTTGCTCTAGTCCTAGTAGTCATACAGGTGGTCTAAGCACATGAGTTTATTCTTTCCACGCCTTTGTGTTGCCAACCCACGACGTGGGATGAATAGACGGGTTATTCACGGGAAACCCTTGTTGAGCGGTTTTGAGAGAGAGAGAGAGAGAGAGAGAGAGAGAGAGAGAGAGAGAGAGAGAGAAAAATGAATTTAAAGGGAAGGCAATGATAAAGTTCTTTGTGTCTATGTGTGGGAGGATAGAGAGAACATGTACATGGGGCTTTGTGTTGTGTAAATGGAGACAATATACATAATTAGAGAGGAGTGTGGAGATACACATGCGGACATGGGGAGAGAGGATCAGATAATGTGTTTGTGCGCCTGTGTGTTTGTGCACGCGCTTGTGTGACAGGGAGAGGTTGTGGAGTAGAGAGACCACCGATGATGTAAACCTAGTATAAGGGAAGGGGAATGGTGACATGTTAGTAAGGATAGCACTAAAGGGGGGGGAGGATATTTTGAAGAGCATTGAGTGTGTGTGTGGGGGAGAGGGTGGAGACAGAGAAAGAGAGAGCTGGGAGAGAGAGAGAGAGAGAGAGAGAGAGAGAGAGAGAGAGAGAGAGAGAGAGAGAGGAGAGAGAGAGAGGAAGAGAGGGGGAGGGGCTTGGCCATAAATGGCGATAGATAGGGAGACATGTTGATGTTGTCCAAATTGGCCTATGAACGGAGACCAAGGGAAGCGAATATTGTGTGTGATAGGGACTTCATGAGAGATCTAGAATAGATGGTGTAGAGAAAATGGCTAAATCGAGAACGATTATACATTAGGGAGCTATGCAAAGAGTCACCATATATGTATACAGGAAGGAGCTGGGGTCCGATGTAGAGATAAAAGAGGAGAGTGGACAAGGAGACAAAGTGGCTTGTTTGTGGGGGTGGTGTGGAGGGGGGCGAGAACCACATAACTTGGGAGATAGATTGGGGCTTATGTGTGTATGGGAAAATACCCTACATAGTGCATGGCTTGGGTAAGAGAGATAGGGAGACCTAGAGAGGAGGGAAGAGATGTGCATGCCCGAGAACAAAGGATAGAGACCTATGTTGGGGTCCTGACTTTACAAGAGAGGGTTTAATGTGCTCGTGTTGGTGTTTGGGGAGAGAACGACTTCTATGTGTGTGTGTGTGGGGTGGTGGTGGGGGGGAGGGGTTGATCAGATAAAAGGAGGTGTCTATATTTGGGGACTTTAGTGTAATTGAGATATTGCACTCATGGTTGATCAATTTGTTTCAAGTTGTACTATGAGATAACGATACTTTTGAACATGCGTGATATACCTTTGATGTACCGAATTACAAACCTAAGATTGAATTTTGGAATTACCCCATTAGCTTTTGTAATTCATTTAAACGGAGGTACATTTTTGCCGATTTTGATTTCAAATTCATATTCAAACCTAGAGATATACACATAGGGCAGTTCAAACTTTATAATCATTCACTTTATTCATACACATACATTTTTTTTATTTTGTCATCATATTTAGGATAAACACATTTGGAATTTCATTTGAATTGGACCGATGATGGTATTTTCTTGTAGTAGCTCAATGATCCATATTTGAATTGAATGGACAATCTAAGTTTGAGTTGGAGACATTGATTTTCAAACTTGTTTTTTTTATGCAAAACAAACAAATTGTCGGCCATGATATCATAGTCGGCGATAAGAGCAGAATACTTATAATTTTAGGCCCAAAAGCTTTCAAACTTCCCCACATCGAAATATCACGCTACCAAAGTTTAGCCTTGATATTCCTTTTTACCCCCCACATGAACGGAAAGGGCTGCGGTAACTCCATTGTTTTCCTTGCCCCCAACATTCTTCCCTAGAGCCCTCCCCTTCCCTCCCGATTTCAACCACGGCAAGCCGAATCTAGTCTCCACCGCAGCGGTGGACCCACACCCCCCGATCACCTTCCCACCTTGAACCCCAACGCCAACTCACCATTCACCGAGCCGCCACGACTCGCTTGTCCACGGCTTCGATCTCCTGACCGCCATCATGGTCCACCGGACCGATCTGCTTAACCGCCTCGCCCACCACACAGGCCCTTCATGATTCCTCGTCCGCCTTTTGTGGCCCTTCAAAAGCCTCGTCAGGAAAGATCCGCCACCGAAAGCATAAACACGCCGCAAGTTTTCGCCCACGCACCGACCCGGCTCCAGGACGCCATATTCAACTCCACCGCCCCGCCACACGCCCCCTCATCGGTTATTTGATTTGTACCTTCTTTTTTTTTTATCTTGCAACTGTTCACTTACCAAAGATGAGTTTTTGGTGAAGCCCGCAAACGGCATCGGAGCCGCTTTAGCGAGGGCATACCGCCCAAACTCAACCGCAACACGAGCACCATCGACGATCCTTAGCTATCAAGTATGACAACGATACCCATACGCCCGAGAATCGGTACTATTATCCAAGGGCGCCACGCTCACTTTCCTAGCATAAGCACCGCACCTTTGAATTTTAAGGGCTATTCAGTTTTTCATGAGACGCTTATTCGCTTGCACGAGGGCCTACTTTGGCAAAGGAACATGTTACATGTGCTAAATTACATACCAAAACAATAGTTAATATGCTTTAGTTTTGTTCTATGCCACCGTTGGTTCCATCGATCCTTTAATGTTCTCTATGCTTAATTACACATCAGAAATACATGTGGTTCCGCTGCTTTTTGTTTGTTTTACCCTACATTTTCGATGCTAGCTATTACATCCCGCTCGAGCCTTGCTCATTACTTGTTTTTGTGTTCTTGATCTTCCCAAGTTATGACTAATTTGATGCTTTATTAATTATGGAGCTGCAACCCCATCAAGCAAAATATTTGTTCTTTTTCCCACCCTAACAAGCATAAAAATAGAGGGAAGAGATTTTTTCGGGTATGCACCACCCTTCTTTCATTAGTTTAGATGAACCATTGATGATCAATTCGACCAGGATGCGATTAAAATTAATTTTACCTAAATAGATGGTGGAAATAAACTACAACAACTAGATTTGCAACCACGGATGTGACATATCTTCAAAAACATTGCAACAAGAGCTAGGCTTCAAAGAACATATGGTAAGCCGTGGTTTTATAATTGAAATGTAATGCGGGGTGCTTTCTTGGCTTGTGCTCTCAACGTGTAATCCTATCGAATTACAAATAGTTCATTGTCCCTGGTGTATTGCTTGATTCAATGCTTGTTTGTTGTTACCTTATACCGAGGGCAATATGCCAAGAAGGCCGTTGTACATCGTAAAGAAATGCATGCCTATTTCATTTGAGTCCTTAACTTTTCCTCTCAACTTCATCACAAGACGCTTCGTAGTTTATATGAGGCCACACTTTAAGTGCTTTCGATTATTTCAACCGCTTAGATGCCTTGGCAACTTAAATATAGCGGTTGTACACTTTCAACTAGGATGTCAACGGGTCCCGCTTAATCCCATTAAAGTCCACTAGTGGTAGATAGTTCAAAAGAGTTTTTTTTTTGAGGAAATGAACTAGGGAGGTAGCAAAATAACGATGGGACCCGGATGTCGCTTATTTGCCACTTACATCCCTAGTTTCATCTTACCATTTTAATTTCTTTTCACCGATTGCCAACCATTTAAATATAGTTTGCCATGCTTGGCAATAATTCATCCCGTTACCATGTAAGCTTACGCCTGGATATAAAACTATCTCTTACTTATGTCCAGAAACCTTTCAGGATGCCGCTCACACTAGGACACAATGTACAACCCTTAATCTATTTTGGGAAGCAAAGGGCCCATCCATGTTACCGATGGTAAGTTTAGAGGCAACACCCGGAGAGCACCGGCACGATATTTAGTGCTTGAGGCTCTACTAGAGGCGTAAAGAGATGGTGTGGCTGCCATGAATGAGGTAATCTTTATCTTGAGGCTGGAAATTAGGAATTAGGGCACGTTATGCAAGCAACCCAAGAATTGGAGGAAGTAAGAATGTTGCATTTGAAGACGGAGGAGGTCCGCTGTTTCCTATCCGCAAGGTAATCCCGGTTCTTCTTAGATACCAAATGAAATTGTCATTAGATTATTGTACTTGATGTTGTGTCATGTCTCCAATGGATTATGAAGACCCCTATGTTGTCCATGTGTTGAAGATCCGAATTTTTAGGCAGGTAATCCTCAAGATTGTATGATTGACATAAGGTGAACTGTTTTTCGGTGAGCATATTGTATTGATGAAATAACTGTTTGAATCAAGTGTATCCAACCATCAATTCAAGATCACCATTTCTAAATCATAATCATATATAAAGGTGGAATAAATTTTGTTGTGGTTTTGAAAAATAAATAACAAAACGTATAATTATCTGTGGATATTCGTAATGAATACAAATTGATTTGAATTTAGTTTGCCGTCCCGGGCAAACGTGAATGCAATTCTCCCAAGTTTTGAACGGGCTAAACACCCACTATAATTTGTGGGCTGCCCAAGTGTTTTAAGATGGAAATTACTTCACCCCCGACACTTGACATCCTTATCGACCGGATTACACCGCTATCGATAGGGTAGACTAGTAACTTCAATCGATGACACGAGCCCTCGAGCCCATTCAGACACGGGGCGCCAAACGATGCAAAACACATTTGATTCAAGCTCGCAAAGACATGTGTCTCTTCCTCCATTTCCCATTCATACACGGGCGGCAAAAAAAACCTCCTCGTCCAAATCGATGTAGGCTAATATTTTAAATAGGGCGATGTAACTTCCATCGACGTGACACAACCGCCCACCACCCTGCTCATACAGGGGGCCAACCTGGTTGGAAACACCCTCCTCAAATAGTTACCGCAAATATTTGGGAGATGGATTACCGCCCTATCCCCAACCGCATGTCCAAAATTTTAAACGGGGATAAGTTCACTTCATTTCGAGAAGGCCCCAAAGTTTGAGACCCCTCCTCCATTTCCCATTCATACACCGCGGGCGGACGACAAACCTCCGATCGGCCGCCTCCCCGCCCCCCATCCTCCACCTTGCCGGAGCCGCACTCACCTCCATCCACCCAAGAGATGGACGCCTTCATCCAGGCGCCGACAGGATCCTTTCATCCCTTCGCTTATCCCCGCCCACCTTGTCGCTGCCCCCTACGACCGCCGCCCATGGCAACAGGATATATCCTGACCCGCCGTCGCCGTAAAGTCTTTTCCCGCCGGACAGCCATCGCACCCGCAGCACCCTCAACGATAGCATAGGCCTACCGCCCGAGGTGGTACTTTCCATATGTGCTTAAGTTATTGATCTCACCGGAAAATAGATCGTAATTTGTTTATCGACTTTTCTTGTCCGACTAAATTGTAGTGGCTAGTTGAAACAAACATTGGTTTGGGATTTTGTCCGGTTTGCACCTTCAGATCCGCCATGGCACGGCACTATACCGAGTTATGGTTTCCCCTTATATTCACTACCATCATCGTAGGTGCTTCGTGTTGTGCTAGCACCTCCTCAAGACCTCAACCCAAAGCTTACGGTTGAATACTAATCTGATATGATGCTCATATCACTAAAAGAGAACGCTTAATTGTTCACCTAATGTTCCTTTATTCGCTTAAAAGCATGTGCGCCACCCATCGTCCATAGTTCCACTTTCCTAATTTTTCTCTTGATGCTTAGGGTTTTCCCTTTATCTACTCCACTATGATCTGCGAGGTGCTTTCTGTACTAGCATTACTCCACCCATCAAGCTAAACAACACAACACTCGAATTCAAAGCTTAGTTGTTCAAATATGATTGTGATATGATACGATATTAGTTAACCGACATTTAATTGGTTAGCTAAAGGTCCCACTTGAGTTTCCAAATGCATGTCGTGACATATAGAGAACAACATAATTGCATTTCTTTGTCACTTGTTGACCGTATTTCTTGTCCATACCAAATATTAGTTGTTATTTCAAAGCAAACATCGGTTGCTAACTACCCTTTGCGCGTTTGCGCCAGATCTGTCCCACGCCACGGTCAACCGACTCATCATGCTTATGTTTTCCCCATTTTATGATGACCACAATCAGCTACGTGGTTCGTATGTAATAGCACGCTCCACCCATCGAGCTAAACAAGCTTAGTTGTACAAATTCATATCTGATATTATTGCTGATATTAGTAAACGAGAGATGTTTAATTGGTGAGCTAAATGTTCCTACTTTAGTTTCAAATGCACGTGAGCCACATATGGAGAGACCGGAAAGAATAGAATTTCTCTGCGCCTGTTCATCATGGGTGGCCAACCGACATTGTATTGAAATACTTGTAATATCTTCAATCTGCTTGCTCTTCTGCTCTTCTTTAAGATGATACTCTTCTCTTGCGGTCGATCGGTCAGTCGAGTTGTTCTCCTTAGTATATTTTGAATCAGTCGTCGTTGACTTGTTCTTCTTTACTATATGTTGAAGCTATCATCTCAAGTGTCATCACTTCGAGCTCTCATATTTTGAGTAGTAGGCCACATTATATTAATGCACACAAAATATTACAGCATGCATGGCATCTTTTAAAAGAATTGCAGAGATAGCACAAAGGGGTTTACAGGAGGCAGTATTGGATTAGAATCACTTCGCATTACAAAGAAAATCTCACTTGTTTTTATGTTTTCATGCATGTCGATATTGAACATTATCAAAACAATATGAGAATGGGCTACGAGAGGAATATTGGAACGATCCACGGCTAACAAACTTGGCATCGTGGAGGATGGCCTATCTTATTCACCCATCAAGGTGCTTGCTCTAACTTTGCAAAGTTGTATTGGTCATATATTTTGCATCCGACCTCTTGCATTACTTCTATTTGTTACACCATCTGCTTAGTTTAAGCATCATATATGATTATATGCCATACCTATCCATTTTCTACCTATTCCATGTGTCGTCACACTATGTTTTTCCAGACAAATGTTGTTCCTTCGTAATAGATGTCCAAAGGAAGAGGGTGAGTGCAGATCCTCAAGGAGTACAAACTAGGTATTTGGAAAAGGTAGTGATACCTGTTAAATCAGATAGATCAAGAGCCACGAAAACACAGCCCAATAAGATTACACACTTTACCCCTACCCAAAGGCCAAACCCCTATTAGAATCTGGGAGCCTAGCGTGTATCGTCTATGATATCAATTCAAAATTTGAACTCCTAAATTTCTGCTTGTGCCTTACCTTCTCTTGTATGAAAACTAATTTCAGATGAATCTCCTTGCTCAAAGGATCATACGATCTCAAAACAATAATGGGCTCTGCATTGCTCTTGTCAAGACCTATCTCCTTTTTGCCTTGTAACGCTGACTTAATTAATTGCTATTTGATTATGTATCATCATCGACCGAGCTTCATTATCCTCTGCTTTCTTCCGATATTATTTGATCTATATTTACTCTTTGCAAAATGTAGAATAATGGTAACGCTTATAAAGAATTCTCTTTGGGGAATTTATTGAATTATCCTTCCATCAAAAGGAGAAGGGCTTTGTCCAGCCCGTGTTAACATGTAATGTAAGTTCATCCTTCTCAAGCCTTCAAACTTTGTTCTAGTATAGATTTGGACAGGCATCATTTCCTCCACTACTGTTTGCTTTGTTGTTTACATCTGATTGGATGTTTGCAACAACTACCAGTTTCAAATTGTGGTTGTAAAAACATGTTCCTTATGCGTAATGTATCCATTTATTTGCTTATATAATTGTGAAACCTGTTACGTGTCTCCTTTTTTCTCTTTCGAGTCGTATCTCTTACCCGTGCAGAACTTTAGGGAAGATAGTGAGCCAAACCATCTTGAGGACAGCGAGATGACCCCAAGGTCCTGTCTTGATGAAGACAAGTGAGTTGAAGCTACTCACCAGCAGGTGTGATGACAACCTCTGCGTGGCCGCTGCTCAATCAGCTCGACTTCTTCGGCCTCAACTTAAAGCGGAAAGGCTTGCTTCACTCAGCTCGACTTGAAGTCAAAGATGCAATGAAGATGTCGAGGACTGCCGCTGGCGCACCATCATGCCTTAAATCTAGTGTTGATGCATCTATCGCTGACACAACCGAGGTCTACTCAGCTTCTTCACTGTTTGGGGTCTGACTGCCAGTGCCTAGTGCCTTCAAGTGCTTCTCAGTTTGTATATTCTTTTGTCGGCGCTTATTTGCATCGGTGGCTAACTTTGATGTCCGTGGATGTAATATGTGATAGCCGGATAGCCTAGCGTGAGTTGCTTGCCTATTTATTTCCTTGTTGTCTTGTTTATTTGTTTGCTTGTAGTCATTGCGCTTCTTTTTCCGCGGTTTGCTAGTGGCTGCAATAACCTATTTTTAAAACTAGGCTACAATAACCATGGGCTAATATTTATCGAGTGACACCGGGCCTCCCTACGGGTCAGAGAAACAATGGGCCTTCTACGGGCCATAGAAACAATGGGCCTTCTACAGCCGTCAGATCATCAATGGGCCTTATACGGCAAGATGATAACATGGACCAATAATAAAGTCAGATTATGGCGTAACGGGCTAGAGTTGAATTGTCCGCTCATGGGCCACCATAACGGCCATCCTTAATAGGCCATATTTCATGACGCTATGAAAACGCCCAACGACATCGGACCACAAACGGGCCGATCAGAACATAGGCTGAATTTGGCCCACAAGCGAAAATGACAGAAGGGCCGTAAGTAAACGAATCCGGAAATGAGCCCAAGAATAAATGGGCCCGAGAAGGCCGAAGATAACATGGGTTGGAAAGCCCAAGGAACGGGGATAAAAACACACGCCCAACGGGAACGTAATGACAAGGTATCACTTTATACCCATT
>JAHIAM010015460.1:0-33670 GCA_021605205.1 Aegilops longissima | reverse complement strand
GGAGCCCGGCGAGGAGGGAGGCGGCTGGCGCGGGGCACGGGCGCAGACGAGACGCGTGGCCGGCTGAGATGGCCACGCCGCTGAGGCGAGAGTTGCCCTCATGGGCGGGCGATCCGCGACGGGCGGCGGAGTGGAGGCATGGAAGGTGGCCTGGCCGGGCGGAGGCGGCGGCGGCGCGCGCTCCGGAGGGAGGCGGCGAGGGCGGAGGACCGCGGCGGAGCGCTGCGGGTTTGGCGGCGAGGCTGGCGGAGGGCGGATGGGGCGGCGGGGCGGGCGGCGCCACGGGCCGGCGCGGCCAGCGGCGACGGGATCTCGCCTGCCACGGCCTGGCCGTTCAAGGCGGCTGGGCCGTGGGAGACGGGCGCGGCGACGGGCGCGACCGGGTTTGAGGAGAGGCGGCGGGCGACGGGTACAACGGGATTGGCTGGCGAGGTGGGCTGATGACGCTGACCGGGCCATGGATGAAACGGCTGGAGGAAGAAGGGCTAGGGTTTCGGGTGAATTGATCCGGATTTTCGGGAGGTGCTTAAATAGGCATAGAGGAGCTAGGAGAGTCCAAATGAGGTGTAGCTACCACACGATCGCGGATCGAACGACGGAGAGCATGGAAGTGACTTAGATGGGTTATTGGGCTGTTTTGGAGGGTGTTGGGCTGCAACTTAAAAGAGGCCTTTGTAAGAGTGCTGTTAACTGCTGGAGTACCAAACGAGCTCCAAATGACCAAACTTGACGGTGGCCTCCGGTGTTATGGTAAGGCCATTTTAGACAAACCTCGTCCATTTCGAGAAGGTTTAATACCCGCACACGGAAAAAACGTAAAAGGAACCGGGGAGATAGGAGTGCCGGATTGCAAAACGGACAACGGGAAAAATGCTTTAATCATGAGACTAACACGTATGCAAATGCGATGCACATGATGACATAATAAAAAAAAATGCATGACATAGACAAAATGCAAAAAGGAGAAAACCCAACCACGGAGGGAATATCATATATCAATGCCGAAATGGCAAGAGTTGGAGTTACAAATATAGAAAGTTACTCCGGTGTTACAAACAATCATACCATAGGCTAGCTTCTAGGTTTAGCCTCTCTCGATCTCGTGGTAGATCTACTCTTACTACTACCCATATCATCAATATTAATCAAGCAGGAGAAGTGTTTTACCTCCACCGAGAGGGCCCGAACTCGGTAAAACATCGTGTCCCTTGTCTCCGTTACCATCCGCTTAGACGCATAGTTCGGGACCCCTACCCGAGATCCACCGGCTCATGTTACCGACATCGTTGCTTCCAGCTGAGAGTTCCTTCTCGCGTCCGCCAATTCTTAGGTCTGATGGCTTCTTCGATCATCAACAATGATGCGATCCAGGCGAGACTTTTCCCTACAGATCTTCAGATTCGCGGCTCTCGCATCAGCGGGCCAATTCGCTTGCCATCCGAGCAGATCGAAGCTACGCCCGCCATCGTCAGATTTGAAGTTTGAACTACATGGCCGATCTCCGCGGGAGATTTGATCTTCGACGGCATTACAAAGCCATTGTTGCCGTAATCGCCTGCATCACGATGGGCATGATCTAGCTCACGCCAACGTTGTCCTGAGGTCGACATAATCTCAAGGCTCCAATCCTTAGTTCAGAGCCGATCGCGCTTATCGAGGACAGTGGCTGGACACCCCGGGGCTGCACTTCCACTACGATCGAGCCGTAACACCATACCTGTCCTTTGCAAAGCTCGGACTCAAGGTGCCGACCTTCCCGACCGAACCTTCCGCTACCGCTAATCGAATCCGACAGGCCCATCATGGAGTTCACCGCCGACATTCTTTTCAGCGCCGCTACGCGCACATTCTGAATTCACTAAAGTCTCTCACTTTACCAGAGAGCCTCGCGGACTATGGTCGCTAAGGTTGGGATGCGGACGACGAAGAAATTCAAACCCCACCCACCACCCACTTCAGAGCTAATCGCCGATGATTTAACCGACGGCTCGACTTCGACCTCAAGACATCGATAGAGTTGGACGATTTATGCGAGAGACCTACAAAGAACCAACGCCATGGCACCGGAAGGCCACCTCGCTATATGATATATACATGGTGGACACCCCAAAAGAAGGAACGGCGATGGAACAACGGAGGATGACCCTCCAAGAACAGCAAATGCTACCAGGCCAAGACCACCGCCTAAATCCCGCCATAACAAAACGGCGATTCCCGCACTGAGACACAACACCCCTGATAAAGGTCAAGACAACCCCTCCAAAGCAGGATTCAACACAGAGGATGGAGAAGCCAGCCTCATGAGAGAGCCAGATGCAGAGGTAGAGGACTATAATTACATGCCTCCTCCTCAAGATGAGGCAAGCCTCTTCACGATTTAATTTAATTTTTCGTGGCTCGAGGACCTGGGCTTAACAAGAGCGCTTTCAAACGCAGGCTTATGGCCACGGCGAGCAGCCTCAAGAAAAACAGCAACAGCTTAGAGCTCACTCAAGACTTACTAGTCGGATGATGGACTGATGTCCTGCGTCAAGAGTATGAACTCAACGCCTCCAAGAGCTACCAAAACGCAGGCTGCTACCCCGATTAGAGGAGGAAGCACCTAGACCTATATCACCAGCACATGATGCGGCACGCCACCTCGGGTACACGGCTGAGAGGCCTTCTGCCTCCACTCAAGCCGCACTCAAGACGCCAAAGAATACCAAGCACGGAAATGCTACGCACTAGATATATTGGAAGACAGGCAAGGCAAACAAGATCAATTCATGGATCGCGGGCGCCTACCACACGTGATTTATAACCGCCATGCCGGATATGGTAAATCCGCCGGTCAACACAGACAAAGCTCATTTGAGCTACGCCGATATAGCCCAATACAGTAGGCGCCAAGACACCCACTATGCTTCACAGTGATGAAGTAATGGATCATCAAACTCGAGGGTTTCAAACCCGTAAACATCGAATCATATGATGGCACAACAGACTCGCGGTATGGATCGAGGACTATCTCCTTCATATCCACATGGCCCGCGGTGATGATCTACACGCCATCAAATACCTCCCACTAAAGCTTAAAGGACCAGCTCGGCATTGTCTTTAACAGCTTGCCAAGAAAGTCAATTGGTTGTTGGGAGGACTCGAAGCCGCATTCCTCGACAATTTCCTGTGGCACTATGTGCGACCACCGCATACCGATGACCTAAGCCACATAATTCAGCAGCCGAGGAATCGCCACGACACCTCTGGACACGGTTCCTCATGAAGAAAAATCAAATAGTCGATCGTCCGGACGCAGAGGCCCTTGCAGCCTTCAAGCATAACATCCGCGGACGAGTGGCTTGCCCGACACCTCAGGACAGGAAAAGCCAAATCCATGGCAGCCCTCACGACACTCATGACCCGCTATGCTGGAGAATACAGCTGGCTAGCTCAGTAGTAATAACATGACCAAGAGCCCCGTAATTCGGATACCAAGGACATCATTGGCGTCGCGCGCAATAAGAAAAGCTACCGCATTAACGGCGCATAATGCTGAGGATACGAAAGCTAATGCTGGATTCAGAGGCTCTAAACCCGTCACGAAAAAGCCATTTAAAATAAATACTCCTGCCCGTCCCAATTTGGACCGAATACTGATCGCCTGTGCTGATACACGGCACTTCAAAACTCAGCCAACCACACCAATGTGGATTGTTGGGTGTTCAAGCAGGCAAGTTAAACGCCAAAACAATGACAAGGGGCTGCATAGAGATGACGAGGAGGAGCCCCGCCGCCAATAATAGGGGAAAGAAGGGTTTCCACAAGTGCGGACGCTGAACATGATATACGCAACCCACATCCCCAAAAGGGAACGGAAGGCACTCGTGGACGACACACGTTGGAGCCAGCCGCCCCAAAGTTCAACCCATGGTCCTCCGCCTCTCATCACTTTCGATCAAGGGACCACCCCACTAGCATCCGCCATGGTGTATTCGCCGCATTGGTTCTAGACCCAATCATCGACGGATTTCACCTCACTAGAGTCCTTATGGACAGCAAGGCATCAACTCGCTTTATCGATACAAAGGCGTAAAATGGGCATAGATCCTCAAGGATTAAACTCACAAAGACGACCTTTAAAGGCGCCATACCAGGTGTAGAGGCCTAACTGACAGGTGCTCGCCATACTTGAGGTGGTCTTCGATCCCCTGATAATTTCCGGCTTAAGAGTTAATCTTCGACATAGTCTCGCTCCGCAGGGCTATCATGCACTGCCGGATGAACCGTGATTCGAAAATTCAATGCGGTGCAGACCACGATACCTCAAGCTCAAGATGCCAGGCCCTCGAGGAGTCATTATGGTTATTGAAACACCGAACGCCTTCTCCTAACGGCGGAGCATACGCGCCCTCGCGGCGGAAGTACAAAGCAGCCTCTCAAGGAAGCATCCTCCCCATTAAACGCATCGGACACCGCTGCCGCCCGAGTAACCTACAACAAGACCTCTCTCGCACGCCCGAAAGCACGCAGAGTAATGCGGCCCCAACCCCAGCCCTCACGAAATCGCAAACCAAGATTACGCGTACATAACTACGCCCGAAATACCATGGGCATAGGAAGAGGGCACGACCACGGCATGCCCAAAATACGGCTCAACCACACCAGGGCCCTGATTTGTCATTCTTTTTTTCTTACTCAGACTCCACCTTCCGAAGGCCTGTCCGCATTACAATCGCCAACACACGATGCAACAGCCAGGGAGGCGTAGCACGCCGAGTGTCCAGGTGGTCTCTATAACGAGCAGATACTCTTTTCACATATCATCCCGCAGCTCGCCTCGAGGGGGACATGTTAAATAGTCCCATCTCTTGCTTATCGCACTATTTGTATCGCTTTGCTTTTACCACGTACTTTTCAATAAACAATACATAGCTTTGTCTATTATTGCATTCCTTTTCTTATAAAAATATGTTCGCTATGACATTATGCAACCGCACACTTTGGTACGCCAATACACCAGGGGCTTACGCACTCTCGTAATATGGTGTGAGAAGTCCGAACACTCTCATGAGTGCGGCACCTCAACTTATAGCATTATATGCATCGGGTTCAATCATGTCTTGGGCCAATAGTTGGGCTTTGCCTGCTCCCATGTTTTGGTACCTTACGCTCCGCTATATCGGCTAAGGTAGCACGGGAGAACCATCTGCGATCAGTGTCTCTGCTGAGCTGGGCTAAGCACCTCAAGGAGAAAGCTAAAATTGACCGTCATGATAGGGCGAGAGCTGGTCGCTGTTCGAGAGGTTTTCGAGTACCTAAAGACTTATGCCGCTAGAGCGAGGAGTCGGCTTTGTCCGCCTAGGCGTGATAGCGCCTCAACTCGGTCTTCCGAATACTAGGGGCTTCACACAAATTTAAAATTATAGAATTCTATGGCTAATGAGAGTGTTCAAGCATTATAGTCCCATTGACTTGTTCACTGTGTTGAGCGCCTCTAAGGACCCAATAATGGGAAAAAGAGCGCCAAGTTTATCCCGAACACCCCAAAGACTTCATGCATGTGGGGGAAGGTACATACTCTACCATCTCTCAATTTTGATAAACGGCCGCATAAGGTAATATTTTAAATCCAAAAGCGCTGTTTAGCGATATGAACAAGTTTTCAAGATATAGGATTACAAATGCGAAGTTTACTCAAAATTACATCTTTGGAGCACTCATCCGCTATATACGGCGGCACCCTTCAGACGCCTCATAATACATCTCAGGCTTGCGGTGCTCCTGTCTGGCGGTGGTCCGTCCGTCACAAGCTTCAGTCATTCATCTTGCCCCAAAGGCACTTTAGCACGGCAAGTACGGCACCTTCGATGCATACGGAGCGCTTTGATGACTTCAAGCCGTGACGTGCATCCACCAGCCGCCTTTACCAGCCCAAGTAGCTCCCAGCACGGCTTCCCTGTGCCACACACCGACTATGAGATCTTCAT
Source organism: Aegilops longissima (assembly GCA_021605205.1). NCBI lineage: Eukaryota > Viridiplantae > Streptophyta > Magnoliopsida > Poales > Poaceae > Aegilops > Aegilops longissima. Next base: position 27,701 of record JAHIAM010015460.1, on the reverse strand, counting down.
GGCCTGTTCGCCACCTTATGGAGCTCGACCAGCGCTTCACTGGTCGCTCAAGGGCACTGGATGTCCGCCTCAAAGATATCGAGACCAGAACACCTTCTCCTTCGAGCTCCCTCTTCGCCTGCGGTAGAATGCAGCAGCGCCGGACTTACACTGGGAAGATCTGCGAATGCCCCCGAGAGCTCCTGACTCGGTAAGTAACATGTAATTCACTTTCGCTTGCTTTGCATAAAGAATGCCTTACCCGCTGCTATCTTCTTCACCGCACAATTTTCTAGAGGGCTTTTTGGGCTTCGCCTTGGCAGATTTAGGCCTGCAAGCGCCAAGGCGAGCTTGACTCGAGTCTTTGAGTCAAGCCCAAACTCATGTTTTTCCACGAGAGCCTGAGCTCTGCTACACCGCCGCCACCCACGCCTCCCGCTCTCGGCCAGGCGCCCCACGGCCGCATTGTTTTCGGCCTTGGACAACGCTTTTTTCCTTCAGTGGTCGCCACCTCGCCAGGCCCCTGCAATACCACGCTGATCCCGCCATTTTTGCAACCACATCTTTTATATATACTTACATAAGGTATTACTTACCTTCCTTGTCCTCGAGCTGCTTTGGCAAGGCCGAGCTGTGCTCGGACCGCCGAGGCTCGCTTCAATGCATCGACCTCCGCAGCCAAGGCAGGCAGAGGTCAGAGTATAGCCCTCGCATTCCCATATTTACATACTTATGTTAGACTCCTGCATATATCTTTTTGATCCTTAGTTCGGCTTTTCTTTCCAACACTAAACCGAGCATCAGGCTACCGCCTATGCGGTAATATTTTTACATATCTTAAATACATACCTCAAAGCCTGTTAGAAGGCTAGCATTAAGCTTCGTCAGCCCGCTCTTACGGATCGAACCTTCTCGATCACCACACTCATAATAGTGCGGTGTTCCTCGTCGAGAGGCGCTAAGCACCCTCAAGCAGATTATCCAAGCGCCCGCTGGACAGAGGTCACCGCGCAGAAGTTTTGCCCTTCCTACTAGGAGGGCGCCAGCCGACTCCGAACCATTGAAGGTTCGGGCGGTAACCGCCTAGGGCCGACTCGAGCCCTTCGGTTTTATCCTTTTCGCTCGTTGTCTGTAAGGTCGCTTTATGGCGCCTCCAGACCACCTCCTCCTGGCTTGGCCTCTTTGGGACGCCACCTCAGGCCATCCGCAGCTGCGAGAGAGAGGAGGCAATGGAAGCGGTGCTGTTCACATCCGACGAACCTGTGGAACCGCTTCTACGAAGCGCCGAGTCCGCCTTGGGCGGACTGCATGATTATATTCGCGCCGAAGGTACAGTGCAATAAAGGAACGCCATGAGTTATTCTCGTATCCGGATATTTACGATTTTGCTGTGGGCTTGGCCCTGGTGGCTACTCTTCTTCACCGTCGCCGGTGTTGGTGGAGAAGTCCCGAGGGAGGGTCCTTCCTTCTGGACTCTCTGCCCCCGCTTGGGGCGGCCTTCCTTTTCTTCTCTCCTCACGGGAGAGGCTCTCTTCCTCCTCCTCGCTTCACGGAGGAGTCCGCCGGAGTCATCGGACGATGAGTCCGACACTATTCGGGCGCCGGAACTCCTTCGAGTTCCCGTGGCCTTCTTCTTGGTCTTCTTCTCCAAAGACGACGTAGGTGCCGGACCAGAAAGCACCGCCAAGTGGGCGCTCGCTGGATTCGGCAAAGGAGCCGATAATGATCCGTCCGGTCTTCTTCGCCATTCCTATCAAAGGAACGGATCTTAGATCCCCGATAGAGTCGACTATGAAAATAAATGTCCCAGAAGGGCAAAATAGCTACCGCTGGCTTGATGTCACAAGGCTGAATCCGCGATCCAGAGCGGATGCGGAGCCTCGGCGCCTTGAACAAGACCTTCCGCATCTTCGCACGTAGTGTCAAGAGCCCGCTCAGGTTTGGTGTTGTGCAAGATCAAACTCCCACAAGCTGAAAGCCCATTGTTGGCACGGGAGGATCCACGGATGAGCATGACCTGACTACGCCGACGAGTTTGAGCTTCTTGCTCACCAGGTTTTGGACGCAGGTTTCGGTCCGCCAGCTCCTCCAATTACCCTCACGACAAGCCCGCCTCTTTCCGTGAGGTGAGCCGTGTAGGGAAGCCATATCGAAATTTGGGGGCCGCTGCCCATTCGTGGTCACGCTGCCGGTGATGTAGAACTGTAACGCCCCGGATTCGATGCGCCAGGTGTCCGCCAGTTATTCGCCGTCATTGCCATGTCATTTTCTTGCGTGTTGCATATTTCCATGTCATCATGTGCATTTCATTTTGCATACATGTTCGCTTCTTGCATTCGAGCATTTTCCTCATATCCGCTTTTGCAATCCGCACTTCTATGTTCCCCGCGCCTTTTGCCTCTTTTTTCGTGGTGGGTGTTAAAAACGCTTCGAATGGACCAAGGTTTTCCAAGAGGCCTTGGTATAGCAATCGTAGACCGCTCGTCAAGTTTCAGGCCATTTGGAGGTCGCTTTGATACTCCTACTGTAACCGGTAACCGCAAAAGCCTTTTTTGTGCAGCCCAACACCCCTTCAAAGTGTCCCAAAGCCTTCCTAACCCTCCATGCTCTCGGTCATTCGATCACGATCGCAGGTGGCCGAAAACCGCCTCATTTGGACTCTCCTAGCTTCCTCTACCTATATATTTGTGCCTCCCTCCCGACTTTCTCACAGATCAAACCCTAGTCCCTTCCTCCTAGCGACGCCGGACGCTCGGCCGACGGCCGGACATACCACCGCGAGCCGCCATGTCGCCGACCAATGGGGACGTACACGTCACCTACGCCGCGCCTGCCAACCAGAGGGCGCCTGTGCCTTCTCTCTCCTCCCACCGCCAGGGCCCAGGATCCGCCCGCCACGGGCCAACTGGCCTCGCTGCCCGCCCGCCGCCGCCTGGCCGCTTCACGGCCACGGCGGCTGCCGCTGCCGTAGTCGGCCCCGCCGCCTGCCCTTCCGCTTCGCTGGCCGATTGTCCCGGCTCGGCCGACTCGTCTGCTCAGGCTGCCTCGCTGCCGGCATCGCCGCCTCCAGCTTCTTCCAGGTGCCTCGCTGCAACCGCCGCTGTCAGCCTCCATGGATGGCCGCCCGCCAGGAAGCTCTGCTGGCGCTACGCTTTTCCTCGGCGCTGCCGCCAGATCCGCGACCCCGCTACCGGATGCGGCGATTCCTCCGCGAAGCTCTTCCCCACCCCTCCTAAGTCCTTTCGCGAGATCGCTACCGCACTCGACGTCTGTGTCGGTTAACTCTAGATCCGGAGGTGATTTTCGTCTAAGTCCTGAAATTATTTGCATTCTGAGCCCTGTTCATCGTGATCATTACTCCATGCATATTGTCCGCTTTGTGCGCATTTATATATCCAAATGTTCTTCATGAGATGCTCTACATTTAATTCCATTGTGCCATGTTTGTTTGAGTCCATCTTGATGCCTCGAATCATCGCTGCAAGAGTGCTATATGATGTTAATCAATAAACCGTTATAACTTGGTGATTTGTCATTTTTGTTGCATTTGATGTGTGCATCTTATGAGGTTGATCTCTACATGTGTTTTGTGCTAAATCATGCCATCTTTACAGGGGTGCCATCCATGTATTTTTGTGAGTCTTTTATCGAGTGCATCGAGCTCGTGAAGTAGTGTACTTGTCATACATCGCTTTGCTAGGCTGAATTGTTATTTCACGATGCTATGTAAACTCACTGCTACAAGTCATTCTATGCATAATCTGGAGATGTTCACTAAGGATGTTTTGTTAAAATGTCTTGCTCTATCCGTCCATGCCCCTGTTTGCATTTATAGCTTGCTGTAGCTTGTTGTTATCTTGCTCCAAATTTGCTAAATAATGTTGTCACACTGCTAACATTAAGTTCCGCTTTGCCATGAGCTTTGCTAGTGATCTATGCACCCTATGAACTTTTTATTGCCATGCTTAGCTTCATAAATATGTCTTCTTACTTTTGGTTGCCTTTAATGCCATGTATTGCTCTGTGGTGAGTGGAACAAGCTCAACAACATGCCTACTTATTGCTGTTTCTCGCCATGTATGAATCTGCCATATAACTTGCTCATGTTTACATGGGTTCCATCATATCTTCTGTTCATTTTTGGCTCATGGTCAGTAAAGGACTTTTGTTCTATGCATTTAGTTGTATCATGCCATGCCTTAAGTTTCTATGATATCTTCGTAGCATGTTGTTTGATAGCTCTAAACATTACAACTCGATGTTATTTCTCGCAAAGTCTCAAATCGTTATTATATGCAATCTTGCCATGTCTTCTTGAGCATGTTCTAGTGATTTATGGAGATAGCTCAGTGTTCATGTTTTGTCATGCTTTACCTTTAAATCATGTCCATGCCTTTTGTTCTTACGCTAGGGTGCTGTAGCATGTTGTTTTGATGCTTGCAATATGCCTAGTTGCTGTTTTGGATGATTGTTGCTATAACTTGTATAGAGTGTGTTGAACCGCTGTTCGCTTTGAGTGTGCTCTATATGAAACTTGCTTGATTTTGCATGTAGCTTCATATTATCATGTTTCATCCTTGTTTTGAGTGTGTTTGTTTGATGTTTGTATGCATTTTGCATCAATGCCATGTTTAACTTGTTTTGCTCATATCTTCTAAGCCGTAGTCTTAACTAAATGAACTTTATATGTAACTTGACTAGAATTTCGTAGATCATCTTGGTGCATATTAACTTGATGTTTAACAACTTGAACATAAGGTTATTCAGATCTGGACCAATTTCGAAATTTGCATATGAGGACTTACCGAATTGTTATATGTTGTTTCCGCCTCATTTAAACTTTCCTTGATGTGTTGCTCTTGTTTGCATCATCTCTTGCCATGAGTAGCTTAATGTAGCCTTGTCATGCATCATACTTGGTTGAGCATCATGCCTTGTTCATGTGGTGTGTTTACCTTGTTGTGTGCTTCTTCTCGATAGTTCCTGCTTGCTATGATCGTGAGATTCGCTCGCTCACGCTTGGTTCATCTTCGTCGGCTTCATCTTCTTCATGGACTCGCTCTTCTTCCTAGCGGGATTTCGTGCAAGATGACCGTCACCTTGGATCTCACTACTATCATTGCTATGCTAGTTGCTTCGTTCTATCGCTTTGCTGCGCTACCTATCACTTGTTCTTCAAGCTCCCAATTGCCATGTCAGCCTCTAATCTTTTCACCCTTCCTAGCAAACCGCTGTTTGGCTATGTTATCGCTTTTGCTCAGCTCCTCTTATAGCATTGCTAGTTGCAGGTGAAGTTGAAGATTGCTCCATGGTGGACAGGTTTATGTTGGGATATCACAATATCTCTTATTTAATTAATGCATCTATATACTTGGTAAAGGGTGGAAGGCTCGGCCTTATGCCTGGTGTTTTGTTCCACTTCGCCACCTAGTTTCCGCCTACATATACCGTGTTATGTTCCCGAATTTTATGCTCCTTACGCGTTGGGTGATTTATGGGACCCCTTGACGCTTCTCTTGAATAAACTCCTCCAAAGAAGGCCCAACCTTGGTTTTACCATTTGCCTCACCTAGCCCTTTTTTCCCTTGGGTTTTCGGAGCCCGAGGGTCATCTTTATTTACCCCCCGCCGCTCCTCCTCCAGTGTTGGTCCAAACTAGAGCACCGTGACGGACCATTCCTTGGCAACTTGGATCGCTTTTCCTCAGACGCTTCGCTTATCCGTGTGCCCTGAGAACAAGATATGTGCAGCTCCTATCGGGATTTGTCAAGACAATGGGTGGTCTTGCTGGTCTTGTTTTACCATTGTCGAAATGTCTTGTAAACGGAATTCGAGTCCGATCGGGTCCTCCCGGAGAAGGTATATCCTTCGCTGATCGCGAGAGCTTATCATGGGCTAAGTTGGGACACCCCGCAGGGTATAAACCGAAAGCCGTGTCTCGCAAGTTATGGGAAGATGGGAATTTGTTAATGTCCGGTTGTAGATAACTTGACACCAGATCCGAATTAAAACGCATCAATCTGCGGTGTAGCCGTGATGGTCTCTTTTCGCGGAGTCCGGAAGTGAACACGGTTCTGGGTTATGTTTGACGAAGTAGGAGTTCGGATCACTTCTTGATCATTGCTAGCTTCACTACCGCTCCGCTTTGCTCTCTTCTCGCTTCTTATTTGCGTATGTTAGCCACAATATCATGCTTAGTCGCTGCCGCAACCTCACCACTTTACCCCTTCCTTTCCCATTAAGCTTTGCTAGTCTTGATACCCATGGTAATGGGATTGCTCGAGTCCTCGGTTTGACGCGATTACTACAACAACAGCTTGTAGGTACATGTTATGCGATGATCATGACGCGAGAGCGATGTTTGCTTGTTTGGAGTTCTTCTTCGCTTCTTCTTCGATCGGGATCGGTTCCAGTGCGGCAGCCCGGGCTAGCAGGGTGGATGTCGTTTGAGTTTCTGTTTGTGTTTCATCCATAGTCGGATGATGCTATTGTGTATGATGTATTGTTGTATTCGTGTGGCATTGTTTGCCTCTTGTATGTATCCCCATCTATTATGTAATGTTGATGTAATGATATCCACCTTGCAAAAGCGTATCAATATGTGGTTCTATCCTTGGTGGGACCTTCGAGTCTCTTTAGGATAGTATCGCATATTGGGCGTGGATAAGAACCACCTGATTGCCACCCCTTTATGGTCACTCAATGAAGGAGCCCTCGAGCCATGTAACATTGGGCATCTTGCCCATTATGGCGCTCTCAGACTACTTACGTGTCGCCTTCACAACCTTCGGTTTGACATTGAAGGTCTTCAGCCATAAACCAAGGGGCTGATGCAGAGGAAGGCCTCGCATAACGCATGATGAACGCCGAGATATTGAGGATGAAGTTCGGGGCTAGATCATGGAAATCCAGGCCTAGTAGAACATGAGTCCCCTGACAAATGGGTGAAGTGGGGAACCTAGTACGCTGGAGGAAGTGGGTGAGGAACACCACCCTCTTATGGGGCCCGGGGTGGGATAAGCTGTCCCTTGTCGAAGCCACCTCCGCTGTCATTGGACAAGTATCCGCCTTCCTCATTTTTAATGTGCCCTCCGCGGATGGAGGAGGCCATCCACTTGCTTCCGCCTCCCGACATGACCGGAGAAGGTTGAGGCGGATGCGGACTTGGGCGCTGGAGCTCGAAAGTGCGAAAATGGATAAGCAAAGGAGGAAGAAGGCGAGATGGAAAGGTGGATTCTTATCCCTTATATGGGCGGACGAAACTATGTGCCCACCAGCCTGGTAAAACTCGCTATCTCCCAAGCGCTATAAATTAATGGCGCTGTTGGGTTACCCACGCCAGTATTGATGAGAATCTCGAATAAGGGACACGATCTCTGCTTCAACAAGACGTACAAGGAAACCGCCTCGCTAAGTGTGCCGAGGTGGGACAAAGAAGACGATTCAATAAAGGCTTGGCTGTGGTGTGATGTCACATTGCGAATACGCCAAGAGATTGATGTGGTATGTGAAATTATTTTATTAAGAGCCTGACACTATCCTTGTGTTCAAAAATCTTCTATGAAGTATTCGAGGAGGAACCCGCCTTGCAATGCCGAAGACAAATCTGCTACCGTCGCCATTGAAGCCTGGTTCAGGCTACCGAGGGAGTCCTCGATTAGGGGTGTCCGGATGGCCGGACTATGATTTCCTTTGGCCGACTGGACTATGAAGATACAAGATTGAAGACTTCGGCCCGGTGTCCGATGGGAATTTCCTTGGCGGAAGGCAAGCTTACGGCTACGGATATGTAGATCTCCTCCCATTTGTAACCGAATTTATGTAACCCTAACACTCTCCTGTGTCTATATAAACTGGAGGGTTTTAGTCCAGAGGATCTAACAACAATCATACCATAGGCTAGCTTCTAGGGTTTAGCCTCTCCGATCTCGCGGGTAGATCTACTCTTGTACTACCCATATCATCAATATTAATCAAGCAGAGTTGGGTTTTACCTCCATCGAGAGGGCCCGAACCTGGGTAAAAACATCGAGGCCCTTGTCTCGTTGCTACCATCCGCCTAGACGCACAAATGGGACCCTACCTCCCGAGATCCGCCGGTTTTAGAATACGACAATCACTAAAATAGAAAATGTAGAGTCTTGAGCTTTGAGCTTGAGCCAACCTTTTGTCCTTAGCATTTTGAGGGGTCCACTTTTCTCATCCATGCCATGCCAATCATTGAGCTTTCCTGAAATATTAATCTTGAAATAGTATTAGCTCAATGAGCTATATGTTGTTAGGAATTACCAAAACCACCTAGGATAGTTGCACTTTCAATCTCCCCTTTTGGTAATTGATGACAACATATAGATCAAAGCTTCGACAAATGATAATAAGAGTGAAAAACATTGTCGCTTTGAGAAGTATGTGAAAAGCAAGAGCTCCCCTAAATTTGTGCATAGTTTAAGATTTGCTTTGGACTGCAAATGCACAATGAGTTAGGATCATGGGTTACTCTTCCATGTCACATACATCTTGGTGGAGCGCCAAAATGATAATAATTAAATACATGCACTCATCACCAAGCAAAGTGAATGATCATATGGGGATATAAAAGGATAATGTCATCCAACAAGCATTAAGGTAGCATATGATCAAACACATGATCATCCAAGTATCACACAAAAGCGTAAAGTATCTCAAACAAGCAAATAACAAAGTTCAACCACCAAAAACAAGAGAGAACACAGAGCAACCTCTCTTGAAGCCTATGATCTATACATTTTTCCCCTTTGGCAACAAGTTACCAAAAAGTTCATAAAAATGCATAGTGCTAGATCGACTCTGTGCTTGGTCTTCGGTGGTGGTGTGGATAAAACTCCAAGGACGAAGGCATCAGCTTGATGTAGATGGAGCTGGTGGAGTGGTGCCGGAGTTGCAGACACCGGCTGTAGCTGGTGCGTATGAAGTTGCTCCGTGTTCATAACTGCACCAGCAGCAGATCTCCGCCCTCTCGGGCACTCTAGCAAAAGCATCAGTGGTAGACTTGCCTTCTTCTCCTCGCACTTCATCCTGAAGTTTCTCAACAATTGACTGATCTCTGACCTTCACATCTAAGATCATAGAACTTCGCTCCATGATCCTCTCCAAGCTCTCCCGGTTTTGAGTCATGGTGACCAATCCCTTCTCAATCCTCGAGTGGAGGCAATCAAGTAGCCAAGCTGATCTTGCTTGCTCTTCGAAGATACCGAGATGCCTCATCAATGGTTGGCATCTTTGCAGCCTTTTCATCCTTGCCTTCTCCTTCTTTGCTTGTGCTTGCATAGAAGATGGTTCATTCTCATCCATTACCACGTGTTGTCCTCAAAGTCCGGGTAGATGGGCATATGATCCTTGTCCAAGAGATATGTGCTAGTGCCCATCTTGGAGTTGATTAGCTCCTCGGATCTGTGGGCATACCCACAACTTCTCTTCTCGATCTGCAGCTATTCTCTTTATAGTTTCCACAATTAGGCTCATGACTTTGAACTTTGAGGCACATCAAATATGTGAAGTGTGTTAATTGCATGGCCTCTCGATCATCTTGTGATCACCGACTTTGGCAATAGAGTGTGCTTGAGGATCCAATTGATTGTTGGCAAACCCGATGAAGGTAATGTATCGATCCAAATTTGTGTGTCTCAAGAGCATCATCTGGGATTTCTCCGTACATATGTGCCATGGTGTTGTGATCCTTCTTCTTCTTGGCATAGACATCCAAGTCATCTTCATTCTCCTTAGGAGCATTGATCAATTTTGCCCATTCTTCAACTATTGATTGGTACCTAGTACCTTCAGACATCCGCATAATCCTTCCATCTGGGTAGAAATGAGTGGTGGAGTAGAATTGCATAATAAGCTCATCATTCCACTTTGTGAGCTTCTCGCCAACAAAGTCCTCCACTCCACAAGACTTGAAACTATCATAGACTCCGGATAGTGTTCTTCATTTTCCCCTGATGTACTCCCAGTCCACCCATCTCATATCGTACACTATAGGCTTTTGTCAAGCAACACTGTCTCATAGAAGTCCTGTTGTTCCTTTGTATGGAACCCGTAGTCCACAGTGAGTCTTCTCCCACTGCATAGGATCATCCAATCTCCACTGTCTCGAGTCCTGATCCTTCCCGAGCTTCATGTCCTCAGCCTACTGGATGAGCATCATTGTGATATGGAATTTTGGCTTCAACTTCCTCAAGACATGTGACTCATCATCTTCTTCTTCTATAGCAGCTTGTGCACCGGGGCCTTGTTCTTCTCTCAGCACGGAATATTCCTTGTACTCTCTTTGGTGCAGCTTTGGTTTTGGAGCAGCTGCCTTGGGAGCTTTTTGGGCTTAGATGGAGCAGCCCCCGATCTTATAGCATCTCCCATAAGCTTTTGAGCTTTAGGTGCTAGTGCAGAACTCTTCCTCTTCATCTTCCATCATTGAGGGCTTCTCAATTACTCCGCCATGGTCTTCTTGACCATCTTCTTTCCTTTCCTTCTTTGCCACAACCTGTTCTTTGGGTGTAGATCCCAAAGTTTCTTGAGTGGATGTTCGGGCCTTTGACATAGGAACTCTCTTGGAAGTAACCTTTGTCTTCATTCCTGGCTTAGTGGAAGCAACTGGCTATATTCCTTTTCGAACTTTCTTCTTCGAGGTGGCCTCTTCCTCAACAACCACATAGTCCTCATCCTCTAATCTGAGGTTCTCTTCTTCTCGCCCGTGGCTGCCTTAGGCAAGTTGCTAGGTGTACCCTGCTACCATCATCATAGCTGCTAGAGGGACTAGTGCCCTCACTCATGTGAACTTGCCCCTCTGACTTGTAGTGTTTCATCACCCGATCCGACATGATGCAAACACCGACAGCAGACACCTCGTGAATAGATATAGATGAGATAGATTGGATGAGCATCACAAAGTGCAGAGGTTTTGCAAAAGAATGAGTCAAAACTTAGTTTTAGTTTTCCACGTAAAGCATTTCGGATCTACCGATTTGAAAACTCGGTGATACCGAAGCAGCTTTTGAACCTAAACTAGTGAACTCGGTCGATTCGAGTCATACTTCGGTGGCACCGAGACCTTAGGGTTTCACAAAGAATTGAACTCGGTCACACCCCATTTGCAATTCTCGGTCGATCAGAAATCACATGTGCAATGGCCTTAGCCAAATCGGTGGAACCGATTTCAACAACTGGTTGGTCCGAGATGATTTCATGGAAACCTAACCCTAAATTTTCAATCCACAACTAAACTACGGAGTGATTTCACTGGATAGAGTGATCTCAATCGTGGCAAGATACATGGCAAAACAATGTGCTAGGAATCGGATTGAGATTAGCACAAGGATCAAGTCCATACCCTAAGTGCGGCGATGGACCTGCCACGGCGGCAACGACGGAGGCGATTTCCTGATTTACGGTGGCGGAGACCAGCGGCGGAGGCAATCATGCGATGAGGAGGACGATCCGGAGACCTGTGGAGGCAGAGTGGCGTTAAGCGGGCGAAGGGGTTTCGAGAATTTCCAAATTTTGGCCCGGATATATATAGCTCGACCTCTGTCGGTGTGACCGAGTGGAACACTGGTGGCACCGAGATGCATAATCGCAAGGCCATCGCAACTCGGTGACCGAAAGTTCAAATCGGTTGCACCAAGATTGAAAACCTAGATCGACTTAGTGATCTCGGTATGACCGAAATGGATGAATCGGTCAGACCGAAATGCACAAAGAGTTTTTGGAAGTTTAAGTCTATGACGAATCGGGGGACTCCAAGTGCTCCTCACACAAAGTGGTTCGAATCTGACTTGATCAAACTTTGTGATGTAGCATGAATAGAGTTTGAGACGAGAAAAGCATAGATAGCTAGAGAAGGTTCTTATGCATTCTTGTCCCTCCACTTGGGAAAAGAAAAAGATCCAAACAATCAAAACAACAAGTGAATATCCTCGAATGAGTAAAATATGCAACCAACATGCTCACACAATAAAATAGCAAATGAAATATGTGGCAAAACATGCACAACCAATTCTAGCATCTATCAAACAATTTGCGATGACTAGGTCATCTATATATGAGTATATTGACTTAGGAGTCAAATGAGAACATTTGATCATAGGTCATACTCATCGTTTAAGCACAAGGGGTTACCACTTTTACATAAAGCGTTGTTGTGTTCACACCATTAGAGTTGCTTTAGCTCAATTCTAGAGAGTAAAGCTCCCCTAGATGTGAGATCCCCCTAAGAGGGATGAACTAACCTTGGTTTTGTCGATGATGACTTCATGTAGGTGTTGAAGATGTGGATGCTCAATGTTGATGTAGATCATTTGGAGCAATCCTTTGGAGTGAGTTGCACTTTCAATACCTACACGGGTTAGTCCCACAAGGAACAAACAAGGATATCCATAGACATAGAGTGATGCACACACAAGATGATGTCTATGAAAGCATTAGGTTACCTTGTCCCTTGTCTTACCAACAAGAGGGTTTGTGACTCCTTGAACTAGTGCAAGATATGGAAGTTGATTGCACTTGTCCTTGCCAAAATGATAGGAGTGAAGTATGTTACGGAGTCACCCTCAAGAACTCTCTAGTTCTTCTTCTTCTGGATCCACACCATCTTGATGGGAATCCTGGAGTTGTAGTTGTACTTGATGAAGTGGAACTTGATGTAGTCTTGGGAACCCACTTGACCAAGGCCTTAGGTGCTTCTTCAAATGCATCAATTTCCTCTTGAAGCTTATCCTTGCCTTTTTGCTTGTGGTCTTGTGGTGGAAGATCATCTTGAGCTTGTGTCCCTTTGAAAGAAGTAGGATCATACTTCTCTTGTTGAGGAACAAACTTCGTCTTGGGGTATTGATCTTCTTCCCACTCAACTCCATTGGCATTGAACTTTCGCTCAAAACCAACACCTTGGTTCTTCCGTGCCTTCCTTGCTTGTGTACAATTTCCAAATTGCTTACTCCCCGCAAGGCTCTTGTAAACACCTTTCTATAATTCCTTCAATAAGCTATTTTCTTGCTCAAGTGTAACTTGGCTAAGAGAATCATTAGTGGAATCAAGAGAACTACTAGAAGCAAAACATTGGATTTAGCATGATTATTGTTACTACTAGAGGAAGAATCTTTCTTGTTCTTGTTACTAGACTTGACTTGAGGCATGTAAGTGGATAAGAGTAAACGCTATAATGTAAGAAGAACTTTTCTTGCAAGATCATCATTGATTGCCTTTAAGAACTCATGCTCTTGCTCAAGGTTGAGCTTTTCAAAGCGTAATTTCTCATGAGTCCTTAAAAGTTCTCGATGATCTCCTAAGATAGTTTCATGAGCTAACTTAAGAGTGTTTAGTTCTTTAGTTAGAAACTCAATCTTCTCCTTATCATTGTCATTCGTTTTATCTTGATTGACGTTTCATCATAGTATTCATCACTAGAGTTGTCAACAAGTAAATCATCATCACCTAACAAGTCATCTTCATCACTATTGAAATCAACATACTGGGTGTGATACCTTTGGGCCTTTAGCCATGAAGCATCTTCCAAGTCCTTCATTTGGTGAATCAAATATGTCGTAGGAGTTGGTTGACACAAGTGCTAGACCGGCAACACCTTCATCTTGAGTATATTCGGAGTCGGAGTGATAGCTTCTCTCGGAGTGATTGTCGGAGTCGGAGCCGGATACCCATTCACCAACATGAGCTTGATGTCTTCGCTTTGTGTAGCTCCTTGATGACTTGTCCTTCCTTTCCGAATCCTTGCTTCTCGGGATGTTCTTCATTCATAACGATCATCTCTACTCCTTTCTCTCTTGATGGTGATTCTTCTCTACTACTTCTTCTTTTGGAGAATCTTCTTCTCTTGTAGGCTGCCGACACTCATTGGAATAGTGTCCGGTCTTCCACAATTGTAGCAATTTCGCTCACGACTAGAAGATCTTTTGTCATTGTAGGACCTTGACTTGGAACTTCTCTCTTTGCTTCTACTCTTGTAGAACTTGTTGAAGTTCTTCACCATTAGGCTCAATTCTTCATTGAAGGTTTGTTTTCACTTGATGATGTGGGAGCTTCACATGAGGCTTTGTAAGCACCACTTGACTTGTTATGGAGCTCCTCCTTATCCTTGAGTGACATCTCATGAGCAACAATTCTTCCAATGACTTCCATTTGCTTGAGATCTTTGTAATTGGGCATCATTTGGATCAATGTGCATATGGTATCATATTTTCCATCCAAAGCTCTTAGGATCTTCTTGATGATGAATTTGTCGGTCATCTCTTCACTTCCTAAGCCGGCGATCTCATTTGTGATAAGAGCAAGCCTAGAGTACATTTCAGCGACACCTTCACCATCCTTCATTTTGAACTTGTCAAGTTGACTTTGAAGCACATCCAACTTGGATTCCTTGACGGAGTCGGTACCTTCATGCATATCAATCAAAGTATCCCAAATTTCCTTTGCATTCTCAAGACGGCTGATTTTGTTGAATTCTTCGGGGCACAATCCGTTGAAGAGGATATCACAAGCTTGAGCATTGTATTGCAGCATCTTCAACTCTTCCGGTATAGCTTCACTTGTTCGGTTCTTCCCATCAAAGAATTCACCTTGCAAGCCAATACACACAATAGCCCAAACATTTGAGGTTATGTCCAAGAATATGCATTTTCATCTTATGCTTCCAACTAGCAAAATTAGTACCATCAAAGTAAGGACCTCTACGGTGGTAATTTCCCTCGCTAGACGCCATACTCTCCTAGGTTGTGAAACCAAGGCTATGACTACCAAAAGCTATGGAAATCAAAGCAAATGGAGACCAAAGCTCTGATACCACTTGTAGGATCGAAAGTATGTCTAGAGGGGGGGTGATTAGACTACTTGACCAAATAAAACTTATCCTTTTCCCAATTTTAGTTCTTGGCAGATTTTAGCAACTTTGGACAAGTCAAGCAATCTTAACACAATTCAAGCAAGCATGCAAAGAGTATATGAGCAGCGGAAAGTAAAGCATGCAACTTGCAAGAATGTAAAGGGAAGGGTTTGGAGGATTCAAACGCAATAGGAGACACGGATGTTTTTGTCGTGGTTCCGATAGGTGGTGCTATCGCACATCCACGTTGATGGAGACTTCAACCCACGAAGGGTAATGGCTGCCATGAGTCCATGGAGGGCTCCACCCACTAAGGGTCCACAAAGAAGCAACCTTGTCTATCCCACCATGGCCGTCAGCCACCAAGGACTTGCCTCACTAGCGGTAGATCTTCACGAGGTAGGCGATCTCCTTGCCCTTACAAACTCCTTGGTTCAACTCCACAATCTTGTCGGGGCTCCCAAGTGACACCTAGCCAATCTAGGAGACACCACTCTCCAAGAAGTAACAAATGGTGTGTTGATGATGAACTCCTTGCTCTTGTGCTTCAAATGATAGTCTCCCAACACTCAACTCTCTCTCACAGGATATGGATTTGGTGGAAAGAAGATTTGAGTGGAAAGCAACTTGGGGAAGGCTAGAGATCAAGATTCATATGGTAAGAATGGAATATCTTGGCCTCAACACAAGTGTAGGTGGTTCTCTCTAAAATGTATGTTGGAAGTGTAGGTTTGTTCTGATGGCTCTCTCCACTAATGAAGAGGAGGTGGAGGGTATATATAGCTCCACACAAAATCTAACTGCTACACACAACTTGCCAACTCGGTGGGACCGAATTGATAAACTCTGGTCCGACCGATTCAGCAAATCTAGTGACCGTTAGGATTTTCGTGGGACCGACATGCAACTCGGTAGGACCGATATGGTTAGGTTAGGCATAACGTAATCTCGGTGAGACCAATTTTGCATAAGCTAATGAGAGAGACTTGGTAACGAGATGTAAACCCGGTGGGACCGATTCGCCATTTAGGTGAGACCAAAATGTTAAAAGGAAACAGAGAGTTTACATTGCAATCTTTGGGACCGATCGCTCATCTCGGTGGGACCAAACATTACGAAGGGAAACAGAGAGATTATAATCCCATCTCGGTGAGACCGAGATCCCTATCGGTGAGACCGATTTGCCTAGGGTTTGTATGGTGGTTATGACATCTGAACTTGGGCATACGGATAGAAAGAATCGGGGCCGAGTTTGACTTTTGGTTTAGGTCATATGTGGATGTGAGAGTAGTTGAGGGCTTTGGAGCATATCACTAAGCATTTTGAGCAAGAGCCTCATTAAGCAACACCTCATCCCTCCTTGATAGTATTGGCTTTTCCTATAGACTCAATGTGATCTTGGATCACTAAAATATAAAATGTAGAGTCTTGAGCTTTGAGCTTGAGCCAATCCTTTGTCCTTAGCATTTTGAGGGGTCCACTTTTCTCATCCATGCCATGCCAATCATTGAGCTTTCCTGAAATATTAATCTTGAAATAGTATTAGCTCAATGAGCTATATGTTGTTAGGAATTACCAAAACCACCTAGGGATAGTTGCACTTTCAAACGGGTGTCGACATCTTACTACTTGTCATGATAGCAAGGCAGGTCTGAGGATAGCCTGGTCGGGTTATGTTGAGCAAATAACGTCAGTACCAAAGGCTTAGGGACGCAAGAGAACCATACTCCTGCTCGCTTGAACGAGGCGGACCAATCGGCAAGGTTCAAGGTCCACATCGGTGGTTACCGGAATGTAATCAACAATAGTAATGTGGTCCGAATCGACAAGGTTGTACATCGAGTATGCTTTTATAAGCGTGGAATTATTTGTGCTTATATCATATATATCACAAGAAGGTTAAACAAACCAATGGAAATGAAAATGAAATTATCGGATTAATCGCACCAATGGAAAGGAAAATATGTTTACACACCAGAATTGGGAGTATATCCTTCCCAAGGGAAGCGGAGCAGATATACATGATATGACAAGAAGTCCAAAAGCATTTAGATAAAGGGGTGAGGAAGAATCATGATATTACCCATACAACGGTGTTTGGATAATAGATCAAGAAACATTCGACAATGTGCTTCCAATGTTCTTGTTGATATTCGAAAACCCCGCCTCATGCTTCTTCGAGGTAGCATTAACATGGTGTTCCAAGTAGGGGTTGGAGTTGAAGATCACAAGAAATACTCAAAGAACAATTGTGCAGGAATAGCAAGGAGTCCAAGTATAACCAAGACATGATCAATCATGTGTTGGAAAGAAGACAAGGGGTAGTCGATGATAACTCAAATCATCGAGGTCAAGGATGGTATTTCTCACCATGAATTCAATTGTCATTTCAACAGAAGTCAAAATGTTGATGCTAATCACGACGCCTTTGTCGAGAGGTTTATGAAGATGCCATCGAGGAGCCGATGCCATCAAGCAATAGGAAGGACGGGTTTAAAGGCTATTGGAACCACGGATACGACACAAGCTCAAAATCAAGCTTGTTATTCGAGGTGAATTGATAAAATGAGGAAGATCGACGAAGCTTCGCTTCATCATCGAAAAGTTGTGCTCCGGGAATAAGGACCGGTAGCACGCTTAAATTAGCACGATAATGATATAGCCGATCAGTGCTAGGAATGATGTGACGGAGTATCACTCCAATTAAGAATTTACAAGAGGTAGTGCAATGACAAAATATCATCGAGATAACATGAGGCAATACTTGAAGGTAGATCAAATTAGAGGTTGGATGTGTGAAATGACTTGCAGGAGACAAGTATTTTAACTTGTTCGGAAATGGAATTAAGGAGAGACTATGGTCGGAACCATGATTATGAATGATCAAACCACCGTTACAAGATGAACTTATAACAAGGGGTAATTATTTTTACGATCAGCTTCCATGATAAGTTCTACATCAGTTCCATGGGCATGAACACAAAGGTTCAAGGTCGAACTCCCACTTCTTCAATGCATAACCTTTCATTCACTCCTCTTTCAAGAATTTAGTAAAGCGAAGATTTATCTGGTGAAGCACCGTAAGAGTATGACTCACATCTCTTTGAAGTTCACATGGATTAGGGAAGGCATAGGTTCAACCTCGTAGAGGGTATATTAGGAACATATACCACTAACTTTAGGATTAAAATATACCAGCTCAAAAGTAGAGCATGGTTGATGAAAGCAGATCATAGAATTTACCAAAGGCATTATATGTCAGTGCAAAACTCAAAAGTTCAATGAATATGAAGGACATTGTCGGATAATAATCCAACGAAGGATATGGCGGTCCATAAAGATCCGATGAGTATCGATACTCACCAAGAATAAGAAAGAATGCAAAGGCATCGGGTTATAGATATAACTGGATTAATTCAAAGCTTGAATACAAAGGAATTATGATTTTCAAATCAGAAGATCTGAAGCAGAGGCTCTGATCAAAAGATAATTGAGTTGAATCGATATAGATCGACAATCAATCAAGGTTTGATTTGACAAGAACAAGCTCATGTTTGGAGTGACGTCTGAGCCGGAAGGATGAATGTTAGGATCTGATTGAGGATTACGAGCATTCGCGACATATTGGATCAAGGGACTCGAAACGATAGTGACATAGGATGTCAACAAAGATTACTAGAAATATGGAATTAACCATAATGCAAGCAAACAAGAATTTCAACAACAATAGGATGCTAAGGATTTCGGAAGATCGAATGGTATTTCGAAGACTTTTGTGAAATACCTAAACAATTGGGGATGAACGAATCCCCGATAATTGCGAGGAATAATTGCATAACGATTCAGCGTGAAAAGGAGCTGCAATGTAGCAGTCACAATGGATTCCTGAAATACCTGAAAGTATTACAAGGCATCTTGTAATAACAAGATCAACTGGGGATGACAATATGAACGATAGGTGTATGTAGTTATCCTGGGGGTTTATCGGTGATATGGAATTGCAACGGCGAAGGGCACAAGGGTTTTGGGGAAACATCGGAGAGTATTCAAATATTCTAAGTAGCAAGCATCATCTCGGATCAAGGGGCCTTCGAGAAAGTGGGTACGATATCCTAATGTCATACTTAGTAAAATGTTTAACCCGAATAAACGAGAGATCGAGTCCTAAAGTATAGAAAAGATCCTAATACCACCCAATGGCGACGCCAGCCCGTAAGACACACAAACCATGTTAGTAAAACAGTTTTGCAACCGACTAGACTCAACTTCGGCCAAGGAGCCGGAAAGGGGATTCCACAGCAATGGGCTATGATACCAACTTGGGAGGCCCTCGATTCAATTGTACACTAATCATACACGCAATGTGTATGATCAAGATCAAGGACTCACGGAAGATATCACAAGACAACTCTAGACACAAATTAAAAATAATACAAGCTTTATATTACAAGCAGGGGACTCGAGGGCTCGAATACATAAGCTCGAATACACAAGAGTCAGCGAAGCAACAATATCTCGAGTACGTACATGAGTTAGACAAGTTTGCCTTAATAAGGCTAGCACAAAAGCAACATCAATTGAAAAGGCAAGGCCTCCTGCCTGAGCCTCCTAACTACTGTCGGTGCCGCCGGTCTCCACGTAGTAGCAGTGCATCGCCGTGGCATCCGCTCCTAGGTTCAAGCATCTGGTTGCATCAACCGAAAGAAGAAGAAAGGGGAAAAGGGGAGCGAAGCAACCGTGAGTACTCATCCAAAGTACTCGCAAGCAAGGAACTACACTACATATGCATCAAGATCAATGAAATGGGCTGATATGTGGACCGAATGCAGTAATGCCGAAGAGAAGGGAAAGCCTAGCCTATCAAAGACTAGCATCTTCAAGCAGCTCCAAGCATCTTGCAAGATCAAGAGATAAGAGATAGCATAAAGTAAAGTAGTAGAAGTGTTATCAACCTCGGCCGAGATCCTTTCTCGACTCTCGCGAGAAAGCAATCCCGCAGCCATACTATCCATTTCTCATATCCATGTCTCATCTCAAGTATCTAGTTCTAGTTGTATCGATCAGATACAACTCCAAGTGTCCGCTACAGTGAGGACAGGCTATCGATAGATGTTCTTCCGCACTAGGTGCACCAACTTACCCACCACGCCGATTAACTCCGGTCGTATAACACTTCCTCGGGTCATGCCCGGCTTCACCAAATAATACGCCGCAACCCGACCTAGGCTAAATAGAGATGTCAAGACACCAGACTAAACCTATGCCCCTGGGTCAGACATTGCCCCGAACTCCTGATAGTTATGGCGGCCGGTGAGCAGCCTAGGTACCTCCTTAAAAGGCAGGAGCTTACCAGTCCAACTCGACGCCTACCGCTTCAGTTGTTGACGCCTATTAAGCTTCGCTGATGTATACGACGCTAACGCCCATACTATGCCCACGTGATGGTTAGTGCTATCGTGCCGAGGCCCTCGGATCAAATATCCAAATCATAGTGGATTAGGAATGCGCGGTAACAAGCAGAGACTCACGAAGATGTGACCCTCGTCGCTTCTGCCCTCGAGGGCTTATGCAAGGGCTAGGAATGCCGGCCACACGCCGTAATTATCTCGCGGCACCTCCGTGTCAAACCGCCTCAGATCACTGCGGGTACCTCGTGGTCCACCCGCCTTTCCAAGTTGCGCTTGTAAAGTCCAAGTATCCGTGTGTCCAAATATCAAGGGAAAACCCGAGGAATCACCCCCGTGAATTCCACTCCATGTAATCATCAAGGTGAACGTGAAGAGGACCCACCGATGTAAGTGCATCTAGTGCCCTTAGTGATTTTTTGGTATTGAAGACTTATAGGTTAAGGGACTAATGTGTTTATGAGTGTACATGTGTCTATAAGTCTATGAGGAGTTTGATATTTACAAAGGAAAGTTCCACCTTCTAAAAATGAAGTTCTTCGATCAAGACTTTGATATTCTCAAGACTTTCCAAGACTTTGAAAGTGAAGAAATTGGTGTGACCTTGAAGACTTGGTATTCATTTGAGGAACATGAAGCGTGAAGACTTTTGTTTTGTAGTTTCATTTTCTCTTTCTTGAGTCATAGGAAACACCGTATCGTTAAAGGGGGTCGAGGAAATACTAAGGAAAAATTTCCATGTGATGCTCAACTCAAAATCCTACACCTACCAATCCCTTCTCGAGTGAAGCCTTTGGAAATCTCTACACAGCTCAGTAATTTCTTCAAAGGATGTAGACGAAGTTCTTCTATTCGCTAAGGAATTTGTTCTCGACCGAGGAGTTAGGAATTCGCCAAAGCGGATTGCCTACACAAAGGAGGAACATGATAGCCCCGAGGAATTTGAGAGTCAAATTTCCGATCTGCTCGTCATAGCGCTACCAGCTGTCCCAAAATATATTATCCACCTAACGGTCATATCATTGAAGGGCATTTATGTCTTATCATGTCGGGCTGCTCCCTAGGCTATAAATAGCCACCTTCTACAACCACTAGCTGGTTGGCTGCCCGAGAGAAACTTGACACTTGTCATTTGAGAGCAACCCATCCTCCGAGGACATTGAGCGAAAATCATCGAGTGAGGAAAACCCAAAAACCAAAAACCTTAAAACCCAAAGTGATTGAGCATCATCAAGAGATTGATCCGTGTGATCCGACGCTTGTTACCTTTGAAGATCGTGCTTCTTCCGACGTTAGGGCGCCATGGTCTAGAGCATCCAAGAGGAATTGTGGATCACCGAAAGGACCAAGTCTCGTGGAAGGTTTGAAGTCGCTCAAGACTTACCACGAGTGATTGGACGAGGTCCAGTGACCTTAGTTCAAGGAGAATACGGTGAGGACTTGGTGAGCTGAAGCGTGCTCCGATCCGATCGGGTGTCCGGACCGTGTGTCCTCGAGTTTAAATACTCACCATTTCCAACTGTGACGTACATAACCGAGACAACAGCTTGAACTGGTCTACCAAATCATTGTCTTCACCAACTTAACTGGTTCTATTTCCTCAACTCTTTCATTTCCTCATTATCGTGCTAAGTGTTCATTCATCTCTGTGTTTGAAGACTTTGATCAAGACTTTCTCAATTTCCTCGCCTCAATTTCTTCACTGCTTTGTCTTCATCTTGTGCTATCCTCGTGTTTACTTTTCTCAGTATTCTTTGTTTGTCTTCATTTCATCATGATGACCATGCCCGCATTCTCTTATGCTTACTTCTGAGTACTTATTCCGGTCATAAGTAGTTTTCGCTAAGGAATTTCCTCACCGTAAATTCCTCGTTGAAGAAGACATAAAAATCGCCTATTCTTCACCCCTCTAGTCGATATAACGCACTTTCAATTAGTATCGAGAAAGGTACTCCCTTATTCTCAGTGATTTTGGTTTAACCAACCGAGTTTTAGTTATGTCGACCGCAGGTATGATCAAGGTCTCAGCAGGGTGTCCTACCTTTGATGGGACAGACTACCCCTTATCGGAAGAACAAGATGCGAATGCATCTTGAGGCAATTGACAACCATCTCTCGTATGTTGTGGAAAATGGTGTTCCTCACCACACCTTCTCCGAATGTCACCATGTGAAGAGATTCAAGCAACTCGATTTCAAGCTAAGAATATCATATGTGGCCATCTCGAGCAAAGGACAATATGGAAGAGTGAGTGCTTTGGAAACTGCTAAGCTCATCTCGGATAGGCTGTCCAAAGTAATGAGGAGTCTCAACTCAGCGTGACTCTCGAGTTGATGTTCTTCGCAATCTCTTCAACCGCTCAAAAGACTCGACAACAAAAATGTTCAACAAACCTTCGATCGCTTCACCGACATCTCAAATGAGCTTCAAGCGCGCTTACGCCATCGACATCACCGATTATGAGGTGGTGAAGAAATTGTTGAGATCGCTGATTCCTCATTTGACTCCTGCACCGATGATACAAGAGCGCATGACTACAAGTCACTTGATCCAGTTTGATATTCTCGAGAGGCTATATACTCATGAGTTCCAATTTCGTGAAAAGAGAGATCTCTATGGTTCTAGCTATGGAAAATCACGCACTCAAGGCCAAGGCAGGTTCCAATCTGATTGTGAAGACTCGTAGTAGCCTTGGAGATCCCAAGAATTGAGCCAGAGCTAGAACCGCTCGTGAAGAAATTCCAAGTTCTCAAGACGTGGTCGCTATGGAAAATCCTCAAGGAGCAAAGTGATTCCTCATCCAAAGGACTATAAGAGAAGACTTTGCCACAAATGCAACAAACCTGGTCACTACATCCAAGATTGTCCTCGCTGGAAAAGGAATTAAAGAAGAAGAAATACAAGGATTACAGCTCGATGACTCTAAGAAGAAGAATAAATCGTCGAAATCTTCATCATCATAAAATCCTCAAAGCCCTCTTCTCACAAGAAAAGCAGCTCCAAGAAGGCTCGGGCATTCATTGGCAAGGAAATGGACTCAAGCTGAATCTGAGGAACATGAGGAAGCGGAGGCATCGTAAGAATCCGAAGTCCTGTGTGGCGAGTCTAGCTCTCGCCATCATTGCTGTCCGCAAGTCCATCTTCAACTCTCAAGAAAATGACCTCACCAACAAAGCTGATGAAGATAGTGATGACTACGCCCCACCTATTGCTTCATGGCAAAGGGTGCCAAGGTACTCAAATATACCTCCTCTGAATCTAGTGAAAATGAATCGATGAAGATCTAAAGCCCAGCTACTCAAAACTTGCTAAGATTGCTGTAAAACAACAAAGGGCTTTTGAAAAGGTTCAAAACATGCTAGATAAAAGTGATGATATGTTAGGTGAAGAAATGGATCGTGACTAAAGCCCCGACTGAAAATCTTCAGAGACTTCAGCCTAGGTTTGATAAACCCTTCAAGGTCATCTTAACACTCTCTTGTCTCGATCATGAGAAAATTCTTATGAATTTCTTCAAAGAAAGCAAGATCTTGAGAAGCTAAGAGTGAGTTATGAAGATCTTCGTAAGGAGCGCGATTCATTACTTGCTCAACAAATCAGCGCTTCTCAGAAGAATTTGTTCCTCCATGCTTAAAGTGCATTGAATGTGAATCTGCTAATTCTTCACCTGAATGTTCAAATGCTTCAACTGTTACAAATTCTTCACCTGCCTATGCTATCACTAATTCCTCATCTAAGGACATTGCTAGTATCATCGATTTACGTGCAGTTGAAGGAATTGTACATGACAGTGCATGTACAAAAGCCTCAAAGGGCATCGACTTTTGTGATGTGCTTAAAAGGCATCCTCAACAGAACCCTAGGAAAGAGGGTATTGCCTTTGAGAGGAAACTCAATGCTGATGGAACATATTGGAAGCCCGAGCAAGATCCCAAAACCTCATGGGTCACGTCAAAGGGACCTCCAGCTGATCCATCTAACTTATCTGCTTTACATGTGAATCTCCTCATTCTTCCGATGAGTCATTTGACTCAACTATAAACTGTTCAAAAATCAGAATGGTGAAGTATTTGCTAGATATGTTGGCACTAATCAGAGAACGGTTCCCTATGAAGAAAATCTGGGTTCCCAAGAAGTGCCTTGAAAGTCTTCAGTGAATGTCCTCATGACACCACCTGTGAAGAATAGGAACTCAGATCAAACTCTTCATATGGACCAAATTTTTCATATGGATCCAAGTCCTCATACGGACCAAATTCCTCACGTGGATCAAATTCTCAAAGGATCAAAGTCCTCATATGATTATCATCGTGCTAACAATTCTGTTTCAGGTAGAGCTAAGGGCTATGAATATGTGCATTATTCTTCAAACCAATATGTTCATAAGTCCTCAAGAATTCTCCGCTTATTCATATGATTACCCTAACCCCTCTTATGTGAAACGTAAATGGATTGGCCTCTATGCCACCATTTTCATATGGTGCTCAGAGAGTGATGAACTTTCACACCCCTTCAGATGTGGGTGGTGAAGAAAAGAACTAACCTCTTCTGAGAGGTTGGTCTCCGCACGTGTTTTAAACGTTCAAGAATTTGTTGGGGCCATACAAAATGCTGAAAGGACGAAGCTTAATCATGAAGAAATGAACTTTCATTTCACACGCCCTCTTACTACTTATCTGTTATATCGCTCGATGAAATTCATCTCGATGAACTTGATATCATATTCTTCACTTATGAAGTATATGAGATCGTAAGTTGCACTAATTCATCTACAGGATGATCAACCCAAAGCCAATGAGTGGGTCCTCGATAGTGGATGTACAAATCACATGACTGGTGACAAGAATCTATTGATGGATACCCCTTATCACCGCTACATCTCAAGCATATCATCTTTGGCCGACAAAGGCAAAAGTCGTATTGGGTCTTGTAAGGTATACATCTCTAAGGACATACACATGGACAAAGTCATGCTTGTTGAGTCCTTAGGATACAACCTCATGTCGGCCTCAATGCTTTGTGATCTTGATATGGTTGTTATCTTTGGCAAGTATCGTTGTGTTGTGATTATGGAAGTCGACAATTCCAAAGTCTTCAAGGCTTTAGGAGAGGAGACTTGTATATTGTTGATTTCTCTACAAGACCACAACCAGCCGTGTGTCTACTTGCAAAATCTTGTATATTGGTTATGGCATCGGCGATTTGGTCATGCAGGCATGAGGAATTTGCACACGCTTGCAAAGAAGAAGCATGTCATTGGCATTGAGAATGTCAAATTCCTCAATCATCACTTGTGGAGCCTGTGAAGTCGGAAAATGACCAAGGCCAAGCATCCAAATAAGACTATCATGACCACTACCGTCCTTCGAATTGCTTCACATGGACCTCTTGGTCCTAATCATTACTCAGCTCTACTAATGATGCATCTCTATATGGCTTTGTTATTGTTGATGATTACCTCACACATGGGTACACATTGTTACTTACAAAAATGAAGTGGTGAAGTCTTCAAACGATTTTCCTCGAGGGCTTCAACTAACTTTGGTGTGAAGATCGACACATCAGAGTGACAATGGAACCGAGTTCAAGAATTCCGTCTTGATGCCTATCTTGATGAACTTGGTATTACTCATGAGTTATCTGCCCCTATACTCCCTCAAAGAAATGGCGCCGTGGAGCAAGAAGAATGTAACTCTTGTTGAGATGGCTCGCACTATGCTTGATGAATACAAAACGCCTAGTCGCTTTTTGGATTGATGCAATTGATACCGCGGCCACATCATCAACAGAGTGTATCTTCACAAATTCTTCAAGAAGACTGCCTATGAACTCCTCACGACAAGAAACCCAATGTGAGTTATTTCAAAAGTCTTCGTGCTAAATGCTGGATTAGAGATCCTCATCACAGTTCTAAATTTGCACCGAAGCACATGAAGGTTTTATGCTTGGTTACGGAAAGGACTCGACACCTACTGAGTTCTTCAACATCGCACTTCACAAGATTGTTGATACTGTAGATGTGCGTCTCGATGAAACTAATGGCTCGCAAAGAGAGCACCTACCTTCGTGTTAGATGAACCAGCCCGAGGAATCTATCAAGTTCAAGGCAATCGAGGATGTCATTCCTACTTAAGAATCTGCTGAAGAATTCATTCCAAGACGCTAAAAACGCCGAAATGATGCACCGAAGATAATGTCAAGACAATGGTGCTGAGGAAAATGATCAAATTCCTCGATCGACAACCAGCTCATCCTCGTTGCAAAAGAAGTGCAAGTTGACAAGATCATCGATGACATTGAAGTCAGTCCTCTCACACGCTCAAAGCTTCACATTTATCTAACTTTTGTGGGCACTATGCTTTTGTCTCTATTCAAGAGCCCACTAAGGTAGATGAAGCATTGGAGCCCGAGTGATTCAGGCCATGCAAGAAGAATTACATCATTTCGAGCTCAACAATGTCTAGGAACTGGTCAAACGTCCATCCTCGCAAGCATAATATCATTGGCACAAAGTGGATCTACCAAGAATAAGCAAGATGAAAATGGCCTTGTGGTGAGGAATAAGGCACACTTGTAGCTCAAGGCTACACACAGGTTTTCAAGATCCAAAGAATCCCGACAAAGTCTTCAGACTCAACAAGGCCCTCTATGGTCTCAAACAGGCTCTACTAAGCGTGGTATGATACATTGAAGGAATTCTTCGTGAAGAATGGCTTCACACCCGGTTCACTCTTAATTACTACTCTTTACTAAATCATATGATGGTGAACTGTTTGTGTGCCAAATATATGTTGATGATATTATCTTCTGCTGTATCGATCAACGTTATAGTGATGAATTTTCCTATATGATGAGTGAAGAATATCAAATGTCTATGATGGGAGAGTTGAAATTCTTCTTAGGTCTTCAAATTCGTCAACAACACAATGGCATATTCCTA
This sequence comes from Aegilops longissima, assembly GCA_021605205.1. Taxonomy (NCBI): domain Eukaryota; kingdom Viridiplantae; phylum Streptophyta; class Magnoliopsida; order Poales; family Poaceae; genus Aegilops; species Aegilops longissima. The sequence goes on along the minus strand of JAHIAM010015460.1, from coordinate 512 downwards.
TCTCAGAGAAATACCTCAAAGATGTCCTCAAGAAATTCGGCATGCAAGATTGCAAAGGTGTTAAAATTCCTATGCCCACAAATGGCCATCTATGCAATCGATGAAAATGGTATTGACTTCGATCACAAGGTATACCGCCCATGATTGGTTCTCTATTGTATTTATGTGCATCTAGGCCACATATAGTGCTTAGTGTTTGCATGTGTGCCTGATTTCGCTACATCAAGGAATCACACCATAAGGCTGTGAAGCATATTCTTCGATATCTAGCTCACACACCAACACTAGGATTATGGTACCCTAAGGGCTCTACTTTTGATCTCATTGATATTCTGACTCGACTATGTCAGATCGATCGTGTGGACCGTAAGTCAACATCTGGTACTTGTCATTTCTCTGGACGATCTTTGGTCCGTTGGTCCTCAAGAAACAGAACTCACAGATCACCGCTTCATCGCGAAGCTGAATACATTGTCTTTGGCTCTGCTTGTTGTGCTCAATTGTGTGGAAAA
>JAHIAM010015459.1:0-12960 GCA_021605205.1 Aegilops longissima | reverse complement strand
TCTTAACCGGCTTTTCTTCATATGTCAAGTCATCCTTCAACTGAATTGCCTCCAGTGTACTTTGTGTCTCTTAGCGGTACCTCTGCCTTTATCTCGGGGTGACATTTCTTCAAGCGAGAAACATGGAATACATCATGAACTCGACAGTCCCATGGCGGCAATTCCAACCTATAACTTCTCCCATGCGTTGCAAAATCTTATCACGGTCCAACGAAGCAGGTGCTAACTTTCCCTTAACTCCAAAGCGCTTAACTCCTCGAGCGGGGATACTACAGATATACTGTCTCCAACTTCATGCTCAATCGCTTTGCGCTTTGAATCGGCGTAGCTCTTACATGCGGACTTGGGCTACCTTGAGCACATCTCGAATCAACTTAACTACGTTTAGACTCCTTAATCAAATCTGGGTCAAATATGGCGATCATAGGTTTAGTCCCATGACAATGGTGTCCTACACCTTCTTCCATACAAGGCCTCGAAGAGTGCCATCTTTAAGCTGGTTTGGTAACATTGTTGTAGGAAAAATTCTGCATACGACAAATTATCATCCCAACTAGATCCATAATCTAGTGCACAAGCTCTCGGCATGTCTTCCAAAATCTGATTGACTCTCGGTTTGTCCATCGGATTACGTGGGTGGAAAGCGGTCTTTGAATTCAATCGGGTTCCCAATGTTTAGTGGGCCGGTTCCAAAATTTGATATAACGGGTTCCTCATGCGATACAATGCTCCTCGAACTCCGTGTAAGCACACAATTCTGGTCATGTATATCTTTGCCAACTTACAGCTGCTATAGGTAGTCTTGACTGGAATGAAATGAGCTATCTTAATCAAGCGATTAGACTATGACCCAAATCGAGTCATATCTGGCGGGTCTTTGGCAAACCATGATGAAATCCATGCCTAGTTTATCCCACTTCCATTCGGGTATCGGCAATGGTTGTAACAATCTGCTGGCTTACCCGATGCTGCCTTTACTTTCGACATACGTCGCATGGCTGCTACATACTCCATAATATCCTTCTTCATTCAGGTCCACCAGAAAATATTCTTCAAATCCAAATACATCTTGGTATTTCCTGGGTGAATCGAATAGGGTGAATCATAGGCTTCTTGCAAAATCAACTTTACGATCTCTAGGTCATTGGGCACATAAACGGTCCTCAAACCATAGGGTATCGTGTTCGTCCTCTCGAAATCCTTTAGCCTTTCCTTTGCTCTTTTTCTCCTTTATAGCGGCAACTTCCTTATATCGCCTTTTGGGCTTCTCTCGATTTTGTCCATCGATTATGTTGAATCTCCAATGCTGCTACATAGCCTCTCGGAACTATTTCCAAACATAGCTCTCGAAGGTCCTCGGCTAACTCATTGGGTATTCCTCCCATCATTAGGGTATTGACGTGGCTCTTACGGCTCAATCAAATGCGCTTTCGACATTAGCCTTTCCGGAGTATTAATGCAATCTCATATCGTAATCCTTGATTAACTCTAACCATCTCTCAATCGAGATTTAATTCATACGTGAATGTACTTCAAACTCTTGTGATCGTATATACTTCACAATGATTTCCAATGAGAAAATGTCTCACGTCTTCAAGGCATGCACTGTGGCTGCTAACTCCAGATCATGAGTGGCATAATTCAACTCATGGGGCTTAAGTTAATGGTAACATCTGAAACAACTCTTCCTTCCTGCACTATTGCTCCAAGTCCTCGTGTGAGCGTCATAATACCTCATAATCCTTAGTTTGATCTGGCAATATCAAAATGGTGAGGTAACCAATCTTCTTCAACTCGGCTTGCCTCGTCCTCGTCCATATGAATTTGTTTTCCTTCTTCAACAATCAGTCATAGGCTTTCAATCCTTGAGAAATTCTCAATGAATCTTGGTAGTATCCTGCGAGGTCAAGGAAACTCGAATCTCTCAAGCTGTCGTTGGTGCTTCCCCTTGATTCACGGTCTCAACTTTTATGGGGTCAATTGCTATCCTTCTCCGGATATAACATGTCAAGAAATCTCAACTTCCTTTAACCAAAACTCACATTTGCTTGAACTTGGCATACAAGCTGGTGTTCCTCGGTTTCTCCAAAACCAATCTCAAATGTTCCTTATGTTCTTCTTCATTCTTGAGAAAATCAAAATGTCATCGATGAACACCACGACGAACTTGTCCAAAAATTCCATAAACACTTTGTTCATCAGGTTCATGAAATAGGCTGGTGCGTTAGTCGAGTCAAATGACATAACGGTATACTCATACAGATCCATATCTCGTGGTAAATGCTGTCTTGGGTATGTCCTGCTCCCGAATCTTCAATGATGATACCACGATGCATAAATCGATCTTAGAAAACACTTTGGCTCCTTGCAAGCGATCAAACAGATCATTTATCATAGGTAGTGGGTACTTGTTCTTGATTGTTACTTCATTCAATCCACGATAATCAACAACCATTCTCAACGATCCATCCTTCTTCTCCACCAGTGAGCAGGTGATCCCCAAGGTGAAGAACTTGGGCGAAATAAAACCTTTATCCAATAGTTCCTTAATCTGCTTCTTGATTTCTGCCAAATCCTTTGCGGGCATCCTGTACGGTCGCTTCGATATCGGGCCTGTTCCTGGCAACAGCTCGATCAAAAACTCAATGTCTCTATCCGGTGGCATTCCTGGTAACTCTTCCGGAAATACATCAGGATAATCTTTCACCACTGGTACTTCTTCCTGTACCACTCCCGATAAACAATTAACTTGTGCTCTCCTCGGCTCGTGCCGTGATACATACTTAATCCTTCTTCCTTCTGGTGTGGTGAGCAAAATTGACCTTGTGGTACAATCTATGTTTCCTCCATACTTTGATAACCAATCCATTCCTAATATCACATCCAATCCTTGGGATTCCAGAACTATTAGGTGCGAGGGAAAACATAGTGTCCAATCCTTAGTGGCGGTCGATCACACCATTTACTAGCCATGTACTCTGCTCGGGTGAGGTTACTAGCATGGGTGACCTAAGGGCTTGGGTTGGTAACTTGTACTTATCCACAAATCCCTTGATATGTATGAATGCTTTGCACCGGTGTCAAAAGAACAACTGCAGTAATGACTTAACCAAAAACTTACCGATTCTGCATCGGCTGATCTTCAACCTCCTCCACATCAATGTGGTTCACTTGTCCCCTGTTGAAAGGGTTGGGCTTCTTTCAGGAGCTTCCATTGCCATTTCCATTCTGGCCTTACGGGCAGTCATTTTGCATAGTGCGGATCTTGCGGCACTTAAAGCAAGTAATGTGACTCGAGTCTACCTTGGATGGTGTAAGCGGGTTGGTGCGGTTCTGTCCGTTGCTTCCTCCATTCCCGTTCCCATTCTTGGTGCCATTATGGTTATGCGAATTACCTCCTCCATGGGTATCTTGAAACTGAATTCTGATTTAGGGGTATATGAGGGCTTCCTGTGGGATCCAGAGTTATACTTCCCTTGTCCATACTTCAGCTTGCAGTTCTCAATTCTTTGTTGCTTTCCTTCAATCATGAGAGCTCGGTCTACTAACTCCTGGTAGTTGTTGAAACTTGCTACCATCAACGGCATCTTGAACTCATCATTTAGTCCTTCTAGAAACTTCTCTGTTTAGCTGCATCGCATTAGCGTCATACGGGGCATAACGTGCTAATTTGCTAAAGTCATCCACGTCTTGGCCAACAGTCCTTCCTCCTTGGCGTAAGTTGCGAAACTCACGCTTCTTCATAGCCATGGCTCCTGCTGAAACATGGGCTGTCGGCTTACTGAAACTGGTCCCATGTGGCCGGTGTCTCACGGGATAAGTGGCGTGAAATTCTCCCACCTTGCTTCTGCGGGTCCTTCACTGATGTCTTGCAAACTTCACTCTTTCACCATCTGTGCATCCTGCGATGGTCACTCCCTTCCTATCTTGCGGGCCAGTCATCTCTGCTACAATTGGCTCGGTTCTCTTGGAATACAGGCGGGTTCAGTCTAAGAAGCAGTCAGATGATCCATGAGTGGTGGTGGTGGCGGTGGGTTGTTGTTGTTGTTGTTGTTGTTACTGTTACGCACCAATGTTTGAATCAGGTGATACTGCTGCTGGATCAATTGGGTGATCTCTGGCGGAAAACGAATCCGAGGTTCGCGTCTCGGAGGCATCGATGGGTTTAGAAAAGAAGAGAAATGTAGAATAGAATGAGGTCTAAGGAATCACTACCCAAATGCACATGAGCAAATGCACACAAATCACTTCATTCAATCAAACAAGGGTTTTAACGATCTAACTATCGCTAAAAGTGCGTGTACTATAATGTTTACATGGAGGAATACTACTAATATGTGGGGACTTCTACTAATTTGAACGGTGGAAGACTCCATGATGTACGCTCCGGCTTCGTCTTCAAAATCGGGTTCACTTGGATCCGAATCAATGTGCGTCGATGTTGATGTAGTCGATTGGGTGTTCGACATCTTGGTCTTCATTCTGACGCCAACTTCTTCTTGAGTTCTTGATCTCGTACTTAAGATCGTTATTGTGTCTTGCGAGCTACGATCTCGTCCATGTAGTCTTTGCGTGTAGTCTTTAGTTCTTCTTCCAATTCGATGATCCTTTCCTTCGTCTTACGCAACTCCAACATGTCATTGCACATTTGATTCTCTGGCGTCGAATGTGCTGATTTAACTCTGGATGAAAGCTGCAATGGACCTATCCTTCTTGGTGTTGACGACGTCGGTTGTCATCTCGGCGTCCATAATCTCGGTAGATGGTGTCCTTGAGATCTTCTTGATAAACTTCTCCAATCGTCCCATGGTGATGTGAGCTGCCATGCTCTTTCCAGACTCAAGTGGGTGCACGAAACACTATCTATAGGCTTGGTGATTGGGGTGAATGTCCTTCTGGAGCGTGAGCATGAATCTTCCAGTAGCTCCTCTTGGCGAGTGGCGTTGAAAGTCCGGTGAAGCTTGGTAATCCAATGTTCGGTACTTAGTAACTTCCTTCAAGTGAAATCCAAAAGGTGTGCCTTCATCCGGTTGGGTGTACTTGATCTTCGCGTCCAATCATCCTAAAGAGAGTAGAAAAGATGAGGAGTTAGAAAATGGGAAGAGAAGTGATCTATGGCTTTAACAGTGGTAGGTGTCCTACGGTCAGCGTGTTAACCACGATACCATTCTCTTGGCGACCAGACCCAAATGGATCAAGTCTCCCGTATCGGTGTCATCCACTGGATCAATGTCTTGACACCACCTGATGCCGAAGGATTTATAGCGGAGTAGCAATCACACACTTATTACATCGTTGTCCACAAGGGAACTGAATACAATAATATGGCTTAAGGCCATCTAATATTAACAATGAAGGCTTGGAAGATAAGCGAGTCCATCAACTCCAACGGCATCACGAGTATAGAACCACGACCTAACACCTTACTGATAATTGGTAGAAAAGTCTTACGCAGCGTGAAAAGTTGCAGCCCAAAAAGGTCAGACACATGGAATATCTGGCAATGTAACACATAAAACAATGAAAGAATAAGTCTATACTACATGCATATTTGGCTGGTGGTAAGGCTCTCACGTTTACATTGCATAAAGCTGATTTTCCCTACATCAAAGGAATAATTTTATTTAACTATCATGGTGGTTGTTAAACATTGAGAATGGTTGACAGCATCCTCAATCCCAATTAAAAGTACTCATCAAAACCCAATAACTTTTATTTAGAAGTAACATGTTGAGATTCACATGATAATCAAGTACGGATACTCAAATTGTCCATAACCGGGGACACGGCTAATCATGATTAGTTTATACACTCTCAGAGGTTTAGCACTTTTCCCCACAAGACTCGATCGCCTCAGCTTGATTCTCGCACTACATGGTGTTTGAGAAGCGGATGACCGAGACGTAGTCTTTGAAGCGCTAGCACCTTACGTAATGGGTAGACCGTACCAACCTACATCCCCTACATCAGCTAGCCTACCGTGAAGTTCGCACAACTTAGTCAACTACGCGAGCCCATAATTGGCTTGTGGCTGCACGGAAGTTTCAGTTTGAATAATCTTATGATCCCTTAGAGCACAGGTGGCGGTCCGAAGAAATACAGAGCAAGTCGATGGAAACCAGTGCCTCAATCCACCGGATGTGTGTTTAGGTTGCCACCTTAGATAAACCATTAATTAACAATCTCACATACATCATGGATATTCACTCACCCAATCACGTCTACTAGCATAGCATGGCATGAACAAGCAAGCGTAGAAGTAACTCCCAAGGTTTCATAAGTAAAAGCAGGTAATAGGTACTACCTCAATCTACTTCCCAATACCCACAATTTAATTAGATCCTAATCCATGCGTTTGAGGGTTTGATCTAATGCATAAACAATGCGTGGGTATGAGAAAGGTATGATCAAATGTTACTTGCCTTCTTGATGATCCATGAGTCCTAGAGATTCGAAGTAACAAGCGGCGCACTCACGGATGATCTGCGAGACAAACAACAAGTATACAATAAGTACTCATCTAATGCACAGAAATCTCGAATAAAGATCTAACCAGAAAGTTCAACTTAAGAACCCTGGTTACAAAAGAATCGAATCAAAACAAACTCCGAAAGTCGAAACTTCGAGAAGAAGCGTCTCGGTTTAGCGATCTGAAATTAGGTCAAAATTTCACAGTAGCAAAATTCTGTGAAAGTAGGGTAATCGAACGGCGGTTTCGTTCACGAAACTCGAGCGCTTGAATCACGGTTGATTCCGATAAGCGGCGAAATAAAACAGTTTTAAAATCAGATCGAAATCAAATCAGAAAATAGCGGATTAAATCCGATTAAAAAGAAAAAGCGACGAGCAGGTTAAATAATGAGCGTTCATTAGCGAAAGCGAATCCAACGAACGCGTTCATTGAAGCGAGCGGTTCGGTGAGCGTCCGTTAATTAAGAAAACCGAAAAAACAAAACCAATCTAGGTTTTTTTAAAAAACAAACATATATATATATATATTTTAAATAAACCGGACGGTTCGAGGAAAACCGAATCGGAGCGGTGGTGCTACCTCCGGCGATCGCCGGCGGGTCCAGCGGGGTCGGTGGGGCTGGCGGGGAGTTCGGCGTCGAGGCGGACAGGTCCAATGGCCAGCGTCAGCAGCGTCCACTTCTTGGGCGGCGGGGGAGCCAGCGTCGAAGCGCGGCGATCGCTTTCAGCAGGGGCTGGGTTGAGAGAAGAGGTCAGGGTTATAAAAGCGGGCGGTGGCTTGGGAGGGTCAAGTAGCGTGGAGGGCGGACTCCAGCGATAAGCGTCGTGAGCGGAGACTTCGAGGCGTGGCATCGCCTTGAGGAGGCGGAGGTGGGCCGAGCGCTGGGCACAGGCACTGGCGCTTGGCGGGCAGGCTGGGCCTCGGTCCCGAAGCGATTTTTGAAATAAATTAAACCAAAACGAATTAAAAAAAATACCAAATGAATTCCAAATTAAATAAAACAAATTTTCCCCGACTCCTAAAAATGAGTCGAACAAAATGAACTTTAAAAACAATATACATGCATAAAATTTTTAAAATGCTCATTTTTGCCTAAGCAAAATAAATCTTCCAAAACCAAATTTGGTTTATTTATAATACCTTCATTTTTCCTAATTGCTTGGGAAAGTCATATTATTCCCTCTCCAAATATTTTTTATAGGAAAACTTTATGAAGATAATTTAAATAATCCAATGATCCTATTTTCAAAATTTGGAAAATCCCAAATATGAAAATAATGAAACTTCCAACTCTCTCGAGGGTCCTTGAGTTTCGTGAAATTTCTAGGATCGAAAAAATGCGAGAAAATATGATATGCATGATGACCTAATAATATAACATTCCAAATTGAAAATTTGGGATGTTACATGAAACATGGAGGTGCCGTCCAGATTCGGCACTAGGATCTCCGTGATTTGGATCACGGCAAATCTGACTCCTTCAACCCCGTTCTCATGGCGCTTCCAAGCTTAGCGATCTACAAGGGTATGTAGATGCACTCTCCTTCCCCTCGTTGCTAGTTTCTCCATAGATAGATCTTGGTGACACGTGAAAATTTTGAATTTCCTTCGTTCCTATGCAGTGGCATCATGAGCTAGGTCTATTGCGTAGATTCTTTGCGAGTAGAACACAAAGTAGTTGTGGGCGTTGATGTTGTTCAATATGCTTACCGTTACTAGTCCAATCTTGTTTGACGGTATTGTGGGATGAAGCGGCCGGACCGACCTTACGTACTCTTCGTGAGACAGGTTCCACTACGACATGCACTTGGTGCATAAGGTGGCTAGCGGTGCCGTCTCTCCACTTTAGTCGGAACGGATTCGATGAAAAGGGTCCTATGAAGGGTAAATAGCAATTGGCATATCACGTTGTGGTTTTGCGTAGGTAAGAAACGTTCTTGCTAGAAACCCATAGCAGCCACGTAAAACATGCAAACAACAATTAGAGGACGTCTAACTTGTTTTTTAGGGTATGCTATGTGATGTGATATGGCCAAGAAGAATGTGATGAATTATATGTGATGTATGAGATTGATCATGTTCTTGTAATAGGAATCACGACTTGCATGTCGATGAGTATGACAACGGCAGGAGCCATAGGAGTTGTCTTAATTTATTGTATGACCTGCGTGTCATTAAACAACGCCATGTAATTACTTTACTTTATTGCTAACCAGGTAGCCATAGTAGTAGAAGTAATAGTTGGCGAGACAACTTCATGAAGACACGATGATGGAGATCATGATGATGGAGATCATGGTGTCATGCGGTGGCGATGATAATCATGGAGCCCAAGATGGAGATCAAAGGAGCAAAGTGATATTGGCCATATCATGTCACTATTTGATTGTATGAGATGTTTATCATGTTTATGCATCTTGTTTGCTTAGATCGACGGTAGTAAATAAGATGATCCCTTACACCAATTTCAAGTGTTCTCCCCTGACTGCCCGTTGCTACAGTTCGTGCGCTTCTAAGCACCACGTGATCGGGTGTGATGGATTCTTACGTTCACATACAACGGGTGTAAGACAGATTTACATGCAAAAACACTTGGGGTTAACCCAGCGAGCCTAGCATGTACAGAACATGGCCTCGGGAACACAAGACCGAAAAGGTCGAGAGCATGAGTCGTATAGTAGATCGATCAACATGAAGATGTTCACCGATGATGACTAGTCCGTCTCACGTGATGATCGGACATGGCCTAGTTGACTTCGGATCATGTAATCACTTAGATGACTAGGAGGGATGTCTATTTGAGTGGGAGTTCATAAGATGAACTTAATTATCCTGAACATAGTCAAAAGACCTTTTGCAAATTATGTAAATAGCTTCGTTGCTTTAGTTCCACTGTTTAGATATGTTCCTAGAGAAAATATAGTTGAAAGTTGACGATAGCAATTATGCGGACGGTAGAAAGCTTATGTCCTTAATGCCTTTTCGGTGTGCTGAACCCCAAGCGTTGTTTGTAGATGTTGCGAACATCGGACATACGCGTTTGATAACTACGTGATAGTTCAGATTGAGCGGTTTAGAGTAGAGGCACCAAAGGCGTTTTGAAGCGTCGCGGAACATATGAGATGTTTTGAGGGCTGAAATTGGGATTTCAGGCTCGTGCTTACGTCAAAAGGTATGAGACCTCCGGCGATTTTCTTAGCTACAAACTAAGGGAGAAAAGCTCAATCGTTGAGCTTGTGCTCAGATTGTCAGTGCAACAATCACTTGAATCGGTGGGAGTTGATCTTCCGGATGAGATAGTGATGTTTCTCCATAGTCATTGCCACCAAGCTGCTAGAGCTTCGTGATGAACTATAACATATCGAGGATAGATATGATGATCCTTGAGGTATTCACGATGTTTGACACATGAAAGTAGAAATCAAGTAGGAGCATCAATTGTTGATGGTTGGTAAAACCACTAATTTCAAGAAGGGCAAGAGGCAACAAGGGATACTTCATGAAAGCGGCAAAAGCAGTTGCTGCTCGATGAAGAAACCCAAGGTCGAACCCAAACCCGAGACTAAGTGCTTACGTAATAAGGGGACAGACACTTGGAGCGAGAACCACCCTAGATACTTGGTAGATGAGAAGGCTGGCAAGGTCGATAGAAGTATATTGGATATACATTATGTTAATGTGTACTTTACTAGTACTCCTAGTAGCACCATGGTATTAGATACGGTTCGGTTGCTAAGTGTTAGTAACTTTCGAAATAAAAGCTACGGAATAAGCGGAGACTAGCTAAAGGTGAGCTGACGATATGTGTTGGAAGTGTTTCCAAGGTTGATGTGATCAAGCATCGCGCTCCCTCTACCATCGAGATTGATGTTAAACCTAAATAATTGTTATTTGGTGTTTAGCGTTGAGCATAGACATGATTGGATTATGTCTATCGCAATCTGATTATTCATTTAAGGAGAATAATGGTTACTCTATTTATTTGAATAATACCTTCAATGGTCTTGCACCTAAAGGAATGGTTTATTGAATCTCGATCGTAGTGATACACATTTTCATGCCAAAAGATATAAGATAGTAATGATAGTACCACTTACATGTGGCATTTAAGCATGTAAGTCATAAAAGCATGAAGAAGCTCCATGTTGATGGATCTTTGGACTCACTCGTTTTGAAAAGTTTGAGACATGTCACGAACCATGTCTATTGGTGTATATGCATGAAGAAACTCCATGCAGATGGGTCGTTTGGACTCACCTGATTTTGAATCACTTGAGATATGCAAATCATACCACATGGGCAAGATGATTGAAAAGCCTCGGTTTCAGTGAAATGGAACAAGATAGCAACTTGTTGGAAGTAACACATTTTGATGTGTGCAGTCCAATGAATCTTGAGGCATGCAGATGAATATCGTTATGTTCTTACTTCACGGATGATTTGAGTAGATGTTGAGTGTATTTACTTGATGAAACACAAGTCTGAATTATTGAAAGGTTCAAGTAATTTCAGAGTGAAGTTGAAGATCTTCGTGACAAGAGGATAAAATGTCGTGATGTGATCATAGAGATGATGTATCTGAGTTGAGGTTTTGGCACACTATTAAGACATTGTGGAAATTGTTTCACAATTAATACCGCTGGAACACCATAGTGTAATGATGTGTCCGAACATCATAGTTGCACCCTATAAGATATGGTGCGTACCATGATGTCTCTTATCAAATTACCACTATCATTCATGGGTTAGGCATTAGAGACAACCACACTCACTTAAATAGGGCACCACGTAATTCCGTTGAGGCGACACCGTTTGGAGAAACCTAAGTTGTCGTTTCTTAAAGTTTGGGGCTGCGGCGCTTATGTGGAAAAGTTTCAGGTTGATAAGCTCGAACCCAAAGCGGACAAAATGCATCTTCATAGGACACCCAAAACAGTTGGGTATACCTCCTAATTCAGATCCGGAAGCAATAGGGATTGTTTCTTGAATCGGGTCCTTTCTCGAGGAAAAGTTCGTCTCGAAGAAGTTGAGTGGGAGGATGGTGGAGACTTGATGAGGTTATTGAACCGTCACTTCAACTAGTGTGTAGCAGGGCACGGGAAGTTGTTCCGTGGCACCTACACCAATTGAAGTAGAAGCTTATGATAGTGATCATGAAACTTGGATCAAGTCACTAACGTACCTCGTGGGGTGACAAGGATGCGTGCCACATCGGTGGCACGATAATCCTGTCTTGAAGGTCATGTTGCTAGACAACAATGAACCTCGAGAGCTATGGAGAAGCGATGGTGGGCCCAAATTCCGACAAATGGTTAGAATCCATGAAATCGAGATAGTATCCATATATCGAGAACAAAGCATGGACTTTGGTGGACTTTCCCGATGATCGGCATGCCATTGAGATAAATGGATCTTTAAGAAGAAAAGAGCGTGGACGGTAATGTCACCGACTATGAAGCTCGACTTGTGGCGAAGAGTTTTCACAAGTTCAAGGAGTTGACTACGATGAGATTCTCTCATCAAATAGCGATGCTTAAGTCCGTCGAATCATGTTAGCATAAGCTGCATTTATGAAATCTGGCGGATGGATGTCAAAATGAGTTTCCTTACCGGTTTTAAATGGGAAAGGTTGTATGTGATACAATCAGAAAAGTTTTGTCGATCCTAAGGATGCTAAAAAGGTATGCTGGCTCCAGTGATCCTTTCTAAGGACTGGAGTAAGCATCTCGGAGTTGGAATGTGTGCTTTGATGAGATGATCAAAGATTTTGGGTGTATACAAAGTTTATGAAAACTTGTATTTCCAAAGAAGTGAGTGGGAGCACTATAGAATTTTGATGAGTATATGTTGTTGACATATTGTTGATAAAAAATGATGTAGAATTTCTGGAAAGCATATAGGGCTACTTGAACATTGAGCATCAAGATCTATAGTGATAGATCAAAAATGCTTAATGGTACTTTCAAATGAGCATATACCTTGACATGATCTTGAAGGTGTTCAAGATGGATCGAGTCGAAGAAGGAGTTCTTGCACGAGATGTAAGGTATGAAGTTAAGAGTTAAAGCTCGACCCACGGCAAAGAGAGAAAAGGACGAAGGTCGTCCCTATAGCTTTAGGCGTAGGCTCTATATATGCTATCTTGTGTACCGCACGGAAGTGTGCCTTGCCATGAGTCGGTCAAGGGGTACAAGAATGATCCGAGAATGGATCATTGGATGATCAAAATTGTCCTTGGAGTAAATAAGGACATGTTTCGATTATGGAGGTGATAAAGAGTTGGCGTAAAGGGTTACGTCGATGCAAGCTTTAACACCTATCCGAATGACTCTAAGTAGCAAACCGGATCGTTATAGTGGAGCAACCATTTGGAATAGCTCCAAGTGGAGGCGTGGAAGCAACATTTACAATATGACATAGAGAATTGCGAAGTACACACGGATCTGAAAGGTTGAGACCCGTTGACTAAAAACCTCTCTCACAAGCAA